>PVJX010010946.1:0-55189 GCA_004027295.1 Dolichotis patagonum | reverse complement strand
ATAGAATAAAACAAAACAAAACAGAACAAAGCAGATCAGAACAAAACAATGCAAGTAACACAGGATTTCAAAACAAGACAACAGAAAATCAACAGTGGCTACCATGTCTCTCATTTTGTTCGAAATAGTTATCCATATCTTCACACACAATAAATTCAAACAAAACAAAATAGTATAAAACTGATCAAAACAAAGGAATGAAAGCATTAGAGGCCTTCAAAACCAGATAATAGGAAAATCAACCAGACAATAGGAAAATTGGTTCTTTTTTTCTTTTGCAAAGACTGAGCTCCCTGTCTCTTATTATATATTCTTTCAGGTTTTAAATTAAATATTTTTGTAGAATGCTTCCTGTACTTTAATATCATTTGTTGTTAGAGTTTGTGTCTATGGGACCATGCATGTGACTTTTCACAGATGGCTGGACTTAAGAGTGTGTGATGCTAGGACTAAGGGTGTATGATTACTAAATTGGTCTGCTGATTGGTTTGGCATAGCTCTGGGTAGGGTTAACAGTGCCCCTAGGGGTGAGTGCTACTCATCCTAAAGGTGGATACACTGAATAAGATATAAGGGATAGAAAGAGAGTTGCTTTGCTTGCCAGTCACTTGCTACTTTCTGACTTCTGCCTGCCGTGAACTCTTTCTCCTCTGTGATGTCTTTCTGCCATGTCACTTGCCTTGGCACCAGCCAGTTATAGACTAAAACCTCTACAAATTGTGAGCTAAATAAACCTTTCCTCCTTTAACTTTGACTGTTGGATATTCTGTCTCAGCAATGAGAAAAAAATAACTAAGAAACATAAAAGTTAATCTTTCATGTATGATAGTTTTTCAAAATGTATAATAGCTTAGGGGTAGAGGGAAGATAGAGAATTTGTGGAGATTATATGGACCTTGATTACTGTAAACTATCTTTCATTGATAGTCCTTAAAAGCTGCTATGGTTTGTGACTTCTAAAAATCTTGTGTCAGAAAAGTAATCCCCCATGTAATACTGTTTGGAAGTAAGGACTGATTGCCATTGTTTATAAGTCCTTGGAGCCCTATCCTGGTGAATGGACTAGCAATGTGTCTTCATTACTTTTCTCTCATTGCTGGGATAAAATAGCTGACATCTAAAATGAAGGAAGGGAAGGTTTATTTAGCTCACAATTTGTGGAGGTTTCAGACCATAACCAGCTGCCTCCAAGGCAGGTGGCAGGGCAGCAAGACAACACTTCAAGGTGGCAGAAGACAGAAAAAGCAGCAAGAGCAAAAAGACAGGTACAGAACTTTTTCATCCTCATATTGTGAGGAGGCTACCCCTGCTAGGGCAAGTGTAGCACTCACACCATCTCCCCTCCCGCTTCTCACACAAGATGAGGGTGTTTACAGAATCGGGACCCTGGTCCTGTTCTAAGTCTCTATAAACTTCTAAATTTCTGAAGTTGACACAATGTACCAACCATTACAATCCATCCATTGTCAACCAGACACATTTCTTTAAACCAATTTCCAGATATACAGACATTCTTATTCATATCATTTCACAGCTTGAGCATTACAGCACAGGTTTAACAATTCTTAAGAACCAGTATTAGCACTATTATATTCCACTAGAACCATAATACAAATTATAACAAAGGTTTTCACCAGTACCATGACCTTGGACTTTCCTGCCTGCACAACTCTGAACCAGAGAATTCATAGTCTTTGTAAACTACCTACTCTCCGATACATACTATTATAGCAACACAAAGACAAATGTGTAGTTATGTATAGTTAAAAATTAACATATCTGTCTTAAAAGGAATAAATTAAAAAGTAATAGAATCCAAAAATTTCAAGGAGATAGGGACATTACTTATTATGAAGTAGTGTATCTTTTTATTTTAAATGTTAAAAAGGGATGACACATTAAGAAAGATGTGCTAGTCAGGTTTCCATCACTAGAAAAAATGGCTGATTAAGATCAAAGAACAAAACACAGTGATGGACAAAACTTATATCCTGTGTCTTGGATAACCTGAAACGCCTTTTCCAACATTTCCTAGCTATTATAAAGAACTTTTAAAATCATTTTTTGAAATTTTTTTTCAAATTTTAAAAATTGTTTTGACCTTGCAAAAATATGATGGAAATATAAATCAAATTGTTGCTGTTTTATGCCAAATAATACTCAGTGGCTTGAGTTATTTTCATTTATTATTGGCCAACATTCATGTTGGTTAACTTGGCTTGATGTCTAGAACTCTATTTTATATGATGGTGCCACAAAATATTCCCATCAATTGAACCATACACATTTGAAATCTGTTCAGTCAGTTATCATCTGTTGTTGGTTTGGTTAGCTAGAATTCAATGAAACTAAGGCTTGTGGAACTCAAACAGAAAACATTCAGATACCATCAAATTTGTAACAGATTTCCAAAGCACTACAATATTTTGGCTTTATCCAATGACAAGAAATCTGCAAACAGAAGTTAGAACATTTATTTACACATTAACTGCCCAGAACACTTAGTGTCTGGCATGACCTGCCCTTCCTTTGATCTGAAATGCATTCTGAATTTGTAGTTTCAGGATACTGGCTTTATAGATTTTTGATCAAAGGCTAGAGTGTCTTGTAACATGTATTTGACCTCAGTTTGGCCTATTTTTGTTGTTGTGAGCGCTTTTCTTTTTTCACCTGATCATATCTTACTATTGCACTTATATTGTATATTGATGTTATTTCAATGAAAAAAATGTCTGGGAGTCCATATTTATCCCGAGTATTTTTTCTAGATGAATAAATAATGTTTTCTATATGTTTTTTACTACTTTAAATGCATAAGTAAATTGTTATTCATAAAGTATTGATTCATTTTAAAAGTTGTAGCAGAAAATTATCATGTGTATGGTCAGGATGCAAAATGTCCCCCTCAAAAATTCATTGTGAAGGAAAGCTAACAAATACATCATGATTTGTTCATCTTTTAAGTAACTGACTCTTAAAACTGATCTTCTGCGTACTTCCAAAAATTCTGAAACTTCCATTACTATGTTAAGATTGTGCCACACCAAAAATAATACAAAATATACATAATAGTGAGAAGCCTACAGTAACATTTAGAAGCATATCATCCAGAAACAAACATAAAGTATTACTTATAATGACTCTTAGTTTCAGATAAGATTATATTTGATTTTCTATTTTAGTCTGTTTTATTCACCCAACAGTTTCAACAAGTATCACACTGCTCTGAACATGAATCTAAACTAAACCAAGCAACCTAGGTTGACATTGATCCCGAGAACCTCTACACATACTTCCATGTTTTTCAGTCTCCTAACAAATGTTCATGATACCAATGTAACAGTTCTTATGCTCCAAAGAGGTTCAGAAGTTGTATCAGAAAATTATCATTAAAAAGCTGGAATTTTGTCAAGTGGGAAGTGAAATATATGAATTACATCTTCAATATAGGTAGGTATGCAATGATATATAAAACAATATTATAATAATCATGATTTAGTTTGATAAGTAAATCAAACTTCTTATAGTTGAAAGATAAAAAGAGATGCTTGATTAACGAAAGTAGATAGAAAATAGTTTCAAGATGTGCTCACTTGAGCAGCACATATACAAAAATATTTTCAGTATTGAGGATACATCTCAAAAGCTTGCGTAAAACATGCTTAGGAGATTCAAGAAGGTAAGCAGTATACTTGCAAGGAAGACATAGAATTTGGCAAATTTACCTCCAGTATTTTGCCTAGGCTAATATGTTACATCCAACAATGATTTTATAAAACATTCTATGTTAAAGTAACTGAACAAAAAAAAAGAGTTATTTCAGATCAGAAATATCCTTTTAACTTCTTTAAAGGATGCAAACAATGCTGATGTTATGGAAGAGAAACCTATTTGCTTTCAGGTGAGTGAGAACCCTATTCACCAATAAAATCAGCTATTTGGAGTTAGAGGGGAAAATGTAATCAACAACTAAAATATACAGTGAAGGAAATTTGTGGAGGAAGAAATAATTAAAAAGAAAGATTTCTTTAAAACAGCAAAACGTGACTTCAAAACACAAAATTGAAGAAAAAAATTTTAACTGGGAATTTTCAAGGGTCTCTGTTCCTTGACCCAATAGTCATTAAACTTGTCAGAGGTGTCTACACAATCTTCAGTGTATGTGGCAAAATAAATTTATCTGCATTACAGTGATTAGCAAAATGTGTGCTAAAAGCATGGCACTCTGTTACAGAGAGACACAGAAATTCAAAAAATCATTAAGAAACCCACTTTTCCATACTTTACATTGATCCTTATAGAGGAAGAGCTAAGAAGGACAGGCAACTCCAGCGAGCGCTGTAGTTTATTATAAGACATAATAATAAAACACAATTCCATCGTAACTGTTTAATTAAAGAACATAATACAAGAAAGACAACTCATGCAGCATACATAGGTATGGACTTAAAAAATTCTGGTAGAATTTCATAAACAGTTTATTTCATCTAAAAGCAGGAATTTTATATGAATTAAACTATTTTATGAATTAAACTGTTATATGAATTAAGCTGTTGAAATATATTTTTATATGAATTAAGCCATTTGAAAAATTCATGTGGAATTTAGAACAACTTACAATAGCCAAAGAAACACTGTAAAAGGAGAACAAAATTGGACAAAAAATACTTAATTTTAAGACATATAAATCTACAATATGTAAAACACAATATGTACTGAGGAAATTCATATAGATAAATATATCAATTGTACATAATAGTGTCCAAAAATAAACTCATACATACTAATTCAATATTGACAATGCTGCAGAATATTTCAGTGCACAAAGGATAGCTTTCTTGAAAAATGGTTACAAGGTCATTGCATCAGCTGTATTTTAAAATAAAATATAAGCAAACAAATAACAAACACTGCATTTCATATTTGTCATCATACGCAAAAAAGTAACTCAAGATTGACCATAGGGCTACATATAAAATTTTAAGTTATAAAACTTCCAAATAAAAAAACAATGGAAAAAATATTTATGACTGTGTTACACATCTTTGCTAGTCAAAAATGCAATCCATAAAAGAGAAAATTGATAACTGCATCAAAATTAAACATTTTTGTTCTATAAACATCACTGCTACAAGTATGAAAAGGTGGGCCCAAAACCAGAAAAAGGCTCTGCAAAAAATATAAAAGATAAAAAATACATTTATCACATATATATGTATAAAGCATTCAAAGCTCAACAATAAAAAAGCAAACTCAATTAAAAATTATACTTGGAAAAATATTTGAACAGAAAATTTACCAAAGATATATGGTTGTTGTAAGGAAGGAAAAATTTCCAACAACTGCTTAGTTCATTAAGTGGATCTGTGAATTAATGTGACAAAAATTAGCAGGAGAATAAAGAACTATGTGCTTTCATTGATGTATTTTATGTCTCCAAGGTCTTCACACAAAATAGGTCAAAACTAGAAGTAGTGAGATCCAGAGGCTTAGCTATCATTTTAATAAAGGGAAATAAATTGAGAAGGAGTAACTAAGGAAAATACAGTATTTGGGACTTTTCAAGTGGATAGACTAGGAGACACATGGCAGATAAGAATTGTTTAGTAAGATAAACAAAAATCAACTCTCTCAAACTCTGGATCCAGGGATGACTTATCTGCAGGAACGAACCATATTTGGTCTAAGTCAAGCATGAAAGTATAATAAACATTTAGCCTTTAAAAGAATGTTTATTGCTATATTACAGATAAAGAATATAATAAGCAAATAAATATCAAACTGTTAAAAAAAGATTTATTGTACAGATGAGAATCATTAGGGTCATTCTCCTCTTCCAGTCACAGAAAATAAAATCTCTTTTAGTATATGTGCTGCTGAAGTGAGCACTAAAAATCCCTTTAAAAATGGAAACGTTGTCACTTTTATAATAGGGACATTTCCCTTGTTTTAAACATTTGATGACCCCAAGCATCACTTAATAGCACATTTAGTACTATCACTGCCATCAATGGGCAGGTGTCATTTCAGCCAGTCAATACTTAAGTGCACAAGATACACTCATACATCTGTTTTTTGTCTCATATTGACTATTTTTTGCATACTTTTTTATTCAGAACATTGTATTCACGTTTGTTTTTAGTGAAATCAAAAATAAGTGCTGGTTATTTTCTTTCACTAATTCACATTTTATGAAAAATAACCTTTAGTTTTGTGTTACAGTCCATAAAACTTTTATTATAAGTACATTAGTTATAAGTTTGAAACTTCTCCAGAACTCAATGGTATTCTCTGATAATACAAAATGGGTATGTTTGGGGCACAGACTGAACTGGAGGAAGTGTTAAAACATTCCCAAAAGAAGACCAAAAAAGGGAGAAATGTTAACAGATCAAGGAGGAAAAGTCTGTACTATAAAATGGAAAGAGAGAAAAGACATATCCTTGTTGTCAACTATTCATAATACAGAAATAATAGAACTTGAATGAAGAAATGAAACTAAAGAATTTCCAATAGTGGTCAATGATTGCCATAATTCTATGGTGGTGCTGACAGAGTTGATCAATATGTAACAAGCTATCCTGCAGAGGGTGAGAAAAAAATAATATTATAAAATATTTATGCACCTTCTGAACTGAAAAATATGGAACTGATTCATTATTTATTCAAAACAAGGGATTCAAAAAGTCATTTAGATTAGGTCTAATAGATCAAATTATTTGATAGCAAAATGCTAACCAGGACGGCCATCATCAGTGTCTTCACCATTACATTTACTGGCAGACATTGTATTGAAATTACACCACTCACAGGAAAAAAAAGAATGATCACAAGACAGGGTAAAATGTATTGTTCAAAGAAAGACAATAATGCAAAAAGAATTTGGAAAGAGACTGGATACTACTGTCCAGACTGTAACGTTGCACGATGTATGTAATGTATAATGACAGAAAGATCAGTGTGTGCCTGGAAATATAACCTACAGTCTGGACCTGGAGATGCCTAGTGGATAACGAGGATGAAGCTTGATTTTTCTGCCTTTTTGTTTTGTTTCCTTTATTATTAAAATATTGGGACAGATCCCTGCTTGGTTCTGCACATAGGCATAGGCATAGACTTACTAGTCCTAATTTGTACTAGTCCTAAATTGTTGTAGCCTGTATCATTTCTCTTCAAGAATGGGACAGCACAATAAGAGAAACTAAAATAATTTTCAAGATTTGCAGGGATAACCAGTTGCTTGCTTTTACAATGTCCAGTACCACACTCCCTGGAAAGATGTCTAGAAATCTCCAGCCATTGTCTTAAACCTCCAGTCACCTAAGATTCTAGGAATAGCAAAGCCTCACAGACAGTCCTATCTTGGGGATCCCTCTTAAGTGGGAGTGATAACTCCATGAAAGGAACCAAGATTTCCCCTACACAAAAGCAATCATCTCAAGGGAGCCAAGTTGTCTTTCAAGCTGTAATAATTCCCCTGAAGTTAGGGAACCAACACTGAGATAAAGACCCACCAGACTCTAGCCCACCACAGCAGCATATAAAATGGGGCCCCATCCTTTATTTAAAGTCTATTCTGATCCTCTTCGTCAGACCCGTCTCCTCATCAGGTCCTCTGGTTGAGGTACCTTCCCTATTTCTTATAATTTCCTTTGTTTAAGGACTGGCTTTACCAAAGCCAATTCCAGCTACTTCAGCTTTTAGCAGTTCAAATGAAAGTGCCTTACTATTTTCTTACTTGCCAATTAAAAAACTTTTACCTCTAAATTTATGCTCATTGCCTCAATCTTTGAAGCACGGACCTTCACTAGCAGGCAAGAGGAAAGGAAGACGAGGAACATATGGAGGAGAAAATTCTAAGGAGGTAGAAGAAAAAATTCATAAGTAAAGAGCAGTTTCATTATATTAATTGCAATGATATTTCACAGCATACATACATATCAAAATATCAGTGTTTGTATATCAATTAACCTTCAATTGTTAAAAGAAATAGGCAGTATGCAAACAAAGCTCTCCAGATTACTTTTTAAAGTGGGAAGAGGAAGAAAGTCATAAGGAAATAATATCATTTCTATATTCCTGTGGGTGGTGTAAGGGCAAATACAAATTAAAAATAAGAAGTATAATTCTCCGTGTTATAAAAGAAAAAAAGGCAAGATAAATCTCTTCCTCCTTCCTTTCGTTTCAGGATTTCTAGGTCCTTTCAAGTGCAGATAAATTGTTGTAATCTTTATAAGAAGCTCCTGTCAGTCTGGCAATTCAGAAATATTTCTTCAAGGACCTGAGAGGCAACATCTTTTCAAAATGTGAACATCAAGAAAGATATGACAGATATCTTACAATTATGATGGAAAGGTAACAGCTTAACTTCTGTGGAAAACTTGTTCCAATTCACAGTGAGAAGTTTATTACTCCTCCTGCATAAAGTCAGCAAAGGGAGTTTCCCCAGTGACTATGATAAAATTAGGAGGAATTGCAATATGGTTTAATGCTTATTCAATAATAAAACTGGTTTATTTTTCTACTGCCTTTGCAGAGGGCTCCAAATAAGACCTTGTTTTCAATTATATTTCTGTCATAATGGACATACTCTTTTGGGTTTGAGTTTCTAACTTTTAATTACAATAAAAGCAAATTTAGTCATTTGTGGGCATTGTCTTCCAAATTAAAATTAAAAGTGAAAAATATTTTCTGGTTTTGCTATAAACTGTAACTACTGATGAGGAGTAAGTCCCTTTAAAAGGGGTGGTTATAGCCTTTAAAGTGTATAAACATCTTCTCTTTACCAGCTAGTTGAGTCTTTTTCCATTCACTAGATACATAGGACACTCATCTAATTTCAATGTTTATGCTTGATGTGCAAACATTTTGTTAAAAGAAAATACAAAAGAGAAACTAGGAACTTGATTTTATTTCAGTTCTCTTAGTCTTTCTATCTCATCTGCTCTAGAATAACTCCAATTCTGTATTGAATTGGGCCTTATTGAATACTTGTTATTAATATTAATATATTAAGGATTTTCTTGATTCAGTGAAAATGCTATTATATGTGTTTGATGGATGTGATTTAAATTCCCAAAGAATTTTGCCTTGAAGTGAAAAAAAATAGGAAGTAACTAAATTAGGCAGTTTAAGTTGGAAACCCGTTTTTAAAATTAACAAAATCCACAGTAAATACAGTTAATTTGTTTTGAAAGCAATTACAAAAATAAAATGAACACCTATTCTTTGTTTCGTTCATAGACACAAATATTCATGTGTGTGTATTTATAATCTCTCAACACTGAAATTAATCACCTACCCAGTTTTCTTGTGGCAAACTGAAAGCTGTTTTTAACTGTCTAAATTTCCTGATAATATGATATTGGAGTCAAAAATACAGTCCATAGCTTTGAGTCAACCTGTTCGTACTTAAAGACATAACAAATGTCTTCATCAGCACAATCAGCTGAAAAGAACATATTCATGGTGCCTCAATCTTGATAACACTTTAAAGAGTTTATGGTAACCATAGAAAAACAGATAAAATTATTTCCCATTGTAACACATTTCATGAGTAACATGTTTTCAGTCATGAATTTTCAATGACAATATCAATTATCTACCACTAAAATAAATACAATTAGAAACTGTCTTCCAAAAATCTCTGCAAGTACTATTGAGTCAAATTTAAGGACAAAAAAAATCACACACAAACTTTTCTCTTTTGGGGCAGCATGAAGTTTCATTAAATTCAACTCTGTAAAAAGTTAAATTTTATTTGGAACATACAAAAGTAGACTAATAGGAAAAACTAGTTATTTAATAATCATTTATGGTGCTCAGTAACCTAGATGAGCATTAACAATTTATATTTCAAGACATTATTTTATTATTTAGTTTCTAACTAAATTATCCTTCACATTTTTAATTTTTTTATTTTAAAGAGGGTAAAATTAAACACAACAAAACAGAACATAAGAAAGCAATGGAAGAGGCATAAATTTCAAAGCAAGATAATCGGAAATCTTCATTATCTATCATATTGTCTCTTGTTTTCTTCTGAATAGTTGTTCACATCTTCACATATGGAGCATTTACACGAAACAACATAGTATGGAACCGATCAGAGCAGGATGAGGAAGGTGTTTTAGGTCTTTAAGACCAGACAATAAGGAAGCCAACAATGGCGGTCATAGTGTCTCTCCTTCTCTTCAAAATAGCTGTCCATACCTTCATGTATGTTGAACTTAAACAAAACAAAACAGGCTAAAATCACTCTGAACAAAGAATGATAGTATTACTGGATTTCATATCATGAGTCTTTAGAATCAGCACTGGGTACTGTAGTGTCTCTATATAATAATAAATAGTAAATAAATAATAAATAGTATCTATTTATTAAGTCAAATATGAGAAAACAATGCTCTATGTGACAGGGAACCTGAGAGAAATAGGGGCAACTCGACTAGCACCTGCAGATAGGTTGAAAGGACATGATACTTTTGTGCAGTAGAGAGCTACTAAGCTATAACAAAGGAAAACCTTCAGGCTTTTATAGGTAAAGGAATACAACTCGAGATCAAGCCCAGGAGTCAGAAGGTTCAGAACCAGTTAGGGTAAATAGCAGGTTGCTCCCCCCAATCTAAAAACTGATGGAGTTGGTGGGATCCAAAATGGGCAGTGCACCCTGTGGGAGTGAAAGGGGAGGAACTGTCTAAAAAAGGAAGGCAGAAGATATTGTTAATTGGGTAACAAGATTTAAAATCTACATTATTCTCACCGCTCTGTTTAGGTGCATTATATTCTGTTCCAGTCTGTCTACTTACACTAAATTTGAGGGCATGGACACCTATCCCAAAAATAGCAGGACATATTACGGTAATCATCCTTAATTTCCTATTAACTTAACCTGAAGCCCCATATAACTTACATCGTCTTATTATGACTGATCTTAGTTGAATCTGGTTTATTAGATTGCTGTTTTGCATTGAATGATTTTATTCAAATGTGTTATGATTGATAGTATCAAGTCTAAGAGTATAGGCAACTATACTGAAGATATCCTTCACACTTTTATAAGCTCCTGGCCACACTCTGGAAAAAATAGGGTATATCAAAATAATGCAATTTATACTTTAAAAATATATTTACACTTTTTTCTTTTGAAATAAACCATCGATTTTAACAGTTCATTAAAATTTTCCCTTTTTGTGTTATTTATAACCCTTTTGTGTTTAATATATATATATATATATGTATATATATCACATTCATCATAGAGAATTTTTTCCTATACATGGTGTATGCGTTTGTGACCTTGCTGGTTTGTCTTTTTGAGACAGGTTTCACTATGCAGTTCAGGCTGTCCTCCAACTCACTTTGTAGCTCAGGCCTTGAACTCACAGCTGTCCTCCTGCCTCAGTGTCCCAAGAGATGTGCATCACCAGGCCTGGTTTTATGTGACATATTTGGTTCTTCTTTCTCTCCCCTTCCTTCAACTCCTCTTTCTATCCTTATTTGCAAAGGTTTTGTTTCAAGTTTTTCTTTTGTTCTTTTTTTCTTTTTGTTTCCTTCTCCCCTTCCTCTTCCCAAGTGCCCCTTCCAGTTTGAACATTTTCTTCCTGTTCTACAATATCTATTATACATTTTGGACTTTATGCTTCTTAATTTTTTTTTTCCTTAAGACTTATTTCAGTGTACAGTGATTTCACTCATGGTGGGGCGTTGCTGCATGTGCATAACCTTAATGCTCTCTGCATCCCCTCCCCGGCAGTCTGCCCCTCTCTCTCATCCCCTCTCCATCTCTTGGTCCCCTTCGAAAGTGATATCATTCATCAGACGGGGAAAAACACACAGGAGCACTGAAGATATATTATTAAGTGAAAACAGCCGATTGAAATGGCTGTGTCCTGTGTGATTTCTGCTGTGTGACATTCTAGACAATGCAAAACATAATGAAGGCAATAGCAAAATGGAGAGGGAAAGGGAAAATCGATGGAGCCCAGAGGACTTTTCAGAGCAGCAAAACCATTCTGTGAGACAGCATAAGGGAAACTGTATGTCGTTACTCGCCTGAGAGGTAATTGAAAGATAGAGTGAATATCTAAATTTAAAATAAAAACGCTGGGATAGCCAAAGACACACTGCCAATAACTATGAGATAAGCATGTTCAAAGTGGGGGGGGGCATTTTGAGATAGAGTAACAACATGTCTTTTACTGTAACAAATTTTTAAGCATTCATGTTTTTATGATCACTTCCTTGGTAAAACACAGACATTTCTGTGAAATATGAACTTTATACTTTGGCCTCATCCAACTCGTTCACCAGCTCTAGCACCGTGCGACTTCCTGTTCTTCTCCAAAGTCAAAATAACTTGAAAAGAAAATGTATCAAATAAATTCAGGATGTGGAGGCACTCAATCTGCACAACTAAAGATATCAGTGGAATCTCCAATACTGCTTCAGAGAGTGGCAAGAATGATGGGACAAGTGTATTTAAAGTGAGGGAGAGTATATCGAGGGTATTGATGGCAATGCGCCTTTTAGTGTAATTTATTAAAATTTAGGCATTTATTCTATTTTTGATCATATTTTGTATGTGAAAACACACAGAATGTATGACACAGAGTGAACACTGATGTTAACTATAGTCTTTTTTTCTATATACATAGCAATGATGTGTCCTTGTTGGTTCATAGATTGTCACAAATGTACATCAGCATGGGACATTAATTGTAGGTTAGGCAGATGCATATGGTGGGAGAAGACATTTAAGAACTTCTTACACTTTTTGCTCAATTTTGCTATGAAGCTAAAATTACTTTTACAAGATCAGACCTTTTCATTAAACACCTTACAGTAATGCATTCCATCCTATCTACTTTCAGCAACTCCCACGGCACTTGTTTGCTCAGTCTGCATGCACTGGTTACTGAACACTGGATAAACTGCTTAACTTCCAAGAGCATCTGGTCCCTCACTGTCAATCAGAAATGCAACTGATCGTGACTTCACAGAAAGGATTAACTACTGATACTTCAAAGCACTTTTACCAAGGCCAAGAAGTGTTGGCTGCTGCTGACTTCCTAATCTGTCCTTGCAGATGGGCTGTTAAATATACACCTGAACCAGTGTGAACAAATAGCAATGATGAGTTGTGAATTACTGTTGCTTTCTTATTACTTTTCTGAGTAACTAAAAATGTTGTGAGCTGTTAAAATGTATATAAAACACTTTTTATTTTAAAACACATGAAACCTAAATGAATTGAAATGCACTTCATTGGATGGGAACTAAAAGAGAAAGGAAAGAAACAGGAAACAAAGTGAAAAAAAATGGAGAGATAGAAGGAAGAAAAATGGAAGTTGCATGCCATATTATTGTAAAAACAAAATAGAAACTATAAAAGAAAAAATGATTTTCTATAAATTTTCAAAATAGAAACTATAAAAGAAAAAATGATTTTCTATAAATTTTCTATACAAGCAGACACAGACTGGAACCTAGAAGAAAAAATCGGAAATTTGTAGGTTATGAATTAATTCAGCTAATCAATAAGCATTTGTTTAGTGCTTATTATTTCTTTGAATCCAAAATAATGTGTAGGACCCAAGCTATGAAAGAAATACAGTACAAATAAAAAAATAATTATAAACCAAAGAAAAGACTATGGTAATCCAGGTGGGAACTATAGAAGTTATATAGTTCAAGAGAATTAGACTAAGTAGGCAAACTGCCCTAGTAACCACTATAACCTGACATTATAACCTGAACAACATCTCATATTCACGCAAAGATGTGACTCACTGCTTCTTGTAATATTTCCATCCTTTCTGGCAGGAGTAAGGCTTGACCTAAAAACTGAATGATATGAAATATTGTAGGAAGCAGAATCTTTTCAGGGTCATTTATCACTAATTTGCTTCTTGGAATTTGGTGCCTAACTTAAGAAAAGACTTAATCATCCATACTGTGGATCTATTTTCATTTTTAATTCAAGGTTGTCCTCAGCCCACAGACCTGGAGCTAACAGATACTTGATATTTATTTTTTTGGCATAAAAGAACAATGCCGACATGCTCAAAGAAATAATTCTTGAGACAGGCTTGGTGGCACATGTCTGATTGAGGCAGGAGGATTGTTGTGAGTAAGAGGCCAGTCTGGGCTATAAAGTGAGTTCAAGCCCAGCCCAAACTGTGTAAAAAGAGAAAAGAAAAATGAAAAAAATCAACTAATTCTTTGCCAGAGGAAGAAAACAAAATTTAAACAGTCACCTGAGTTAAAGGATCAGCTGTAATATACAGTGGTAAGCTAATGGAACCCAAACATTAAAGGAAGCAATAATTTGTCATAACTTACAAAGAGAAACAACTAAAAAGGAGGAATAAATGACCTGGCAACATGGGGGAACTAGGAATAGTTGTTGAGGCAAATAAAATCCTTTCCTATATGTTCTTTTCCATAATCACACTTTCCCACACTTTAGTTTGTTTCACAAGTGGTTTTTCTACAATCTACAGAATCATGATCCTTTTATGACATTTTTTACATAAGTTAATACAGTTTATAAGCTTTTAATATATGCTTGAGATGAACACAAAGAAAAGTAAATCTAGCCAGCATCTATGAAATGTTTTCTGGCTTTTAACTTTGCTCTTATCTGAAATAAATCAACTTCCTTTATCTCTGAGTTGTTAGATTTTTAAGATACTTCAAGCTATGACACTGTTGGAAATAATGTTCAAGACTCTAAATAAGGAGTGTAACAGTAATTCATGCAATTCATCATAGAAAAAACCAGTGCAATTCCAAATAAGAAAATCATGTACCATGCACAACAAACCTAAAGGTTATGTGTCAAATTAGAAAGCTGAGATAGATTTGTCAGCATTTTAATATTTAGGGGAAACACGTTTCCTTCACAATGGCACTGAATCTGTGACACATCTCTGTCTGTTACAATGGTGTGATTTGAGCGGGTTCCTTTTTATATCAAACTGGGTCAGCTGTATTTACAGATAACATCCTTATAGATAAAAATAATATTTGCCTTCTTTTATTTAAGTAAATAGGTTAGTGTAGTACAAATATTTCAAAAAGCTTTTGTCACTAGTTTTGCAATAAAATACGTAAGGTAGTATGAAAATGTTCTTAAAAGTACGTGTGACTGATCTAAAAGTATTTATTACACAGTATAAAATTACAATTCCATTGTCAACAGTGCACTAATTTCAAGCCAATACAAACCCAGAGCAGAATCCTAGCAATTTATATTTTTAAAATTTGTTTTAAACAGTATATGTGTTTTTATTCTCCTAAGAATTCCAATAATCAATATAATTGTTCAAGCAAAATCAAAAATTAAATGGTATTTATTTATTTTGTAATGGAAAAGTAAAGACCTAGAAGTATAGCTCAGTGGTAGAATACTTGCTAGTATGACAAGAAGCTTTGTGTTCAATTCCCAATACAGAAAGAAGGGGAGAGAAAGTGGGCATTCTATCAGATAATAAAAAAGCTGAAAATTTTCTAAGCAGGTTTTATGTGATTACTAGAAATTAGGAATCTAGGATTAATAACTATACAGTTAAATAATTTAGAAACTAGATGTTATGTTATGGAGACTAAATTTCATCTTTTCCTGAATGTCTCCACTTTTACACCTTCCATAGAACAGTGCCTGAAAGTTACTTGTATACTAGTTACTGCAAAGTAGATGAATGTGTTTATTACCTCCTGAGGGTTTTACATAATGATTTCAAATCCATCCTTTTATAGATGTACATTATCAAAGGAACTTGCCATTGTTGCCTGTACAGAATTTACCATAAATAACAATAGAAGGGGGTAAAAATGGAAGAGTGATGACCAGTAACTGTCCTGGTTACTTTTCTCTTGTTGCTGGGATGCAATGCCAGACACCCAAAATGAAGGAAGGAGAGGTTTATTTAGCTCAGTGTTTGTGGAGGCTTCAATCCATAATCAGTTG
The DNA here is from genome assembly GCA_004027295.1 of Dolichotis patagonum. Taxonomy (NCBI): domain Eukaryota; kingdom Metazoa; phylum Chordata; class Mammalia; order Rodentia; family Caviidae; genus Dolichotis; species Dolichotis patagonum. The sequence continues at coordinate 39,216 of PVJX010010946.1, read as the reverse complement.
GCTGCAAGGCAAGGTGGCTGGCATGGCACCAGGGCAATACTTCCAGGCAGCGGCCAGCAAAAGCAGCCAGAACAAAAAGGAGGAAGAATATGCTCTTCTCCCCTCTGATGGGTAGAGCACTCACACCACCTCTGGGCCTGTCTATTGCACCGGCTGAGGGTATTTGCAAAGTAAGGATCCTGGCTCCCTGCTGAGTCTCTTAGTGAAGTTTCTAAATTTTTCAAATTGACACAATGAACTGTAACAACCACCCCTTGTCAGCTTGGCAACCAGACATATTTCTTTAAACCTGTTTCCAGGTACAAAACATGCTTAATCCTATCATTTCACAACTTGACATTGTGGTTAACCTGTGTTAACATTGTAACACAGGTTTAACAATCCTTAAGAGCCAATATTAAGTCTGTCAACATTATATTACATTAGAGTCACAATATTTTGTCTCTGTTCCCCCAAAGACTCATTCCTATCCCTCATTTAGTCCATCTGCAAGAGTTACCAAAGTCCTAACATTTTCAGCGTTGCTGAAGAGTTCAAGTCCCAAGTCTCTGAGATGAAAGGCAAATTTAGCTGCATAACTGCAAGTGGAAAGAAAGTTAAACATTTCTAATACGCAATGGCACAAGATAGACACTTTCATTCCAAAGTTACAAACAGGAATATACAAAAGATTAAGACTAAAGCAGTCCAAAATTCAGCAAGGCAAATATTAAATCCTGGAGTTCCACATCAGCATCTGAGGCAATCTGTGGCAAACTGTGAGCTCCAAAGGGCTTGTGTGACTGCACCACTATGATGCTTCTGGTGGTTGTAGCTCCCACACTTTCTCTTAGTTCCACTTTTCTCTCTCCTTGCAACTTTCCTTAGATGATCCTGGCTTTTTTAAACTTCTGGGGTCTGTGCTATATCTTTGGCTTCATGCTCAAAACTTCCTACACTGCCTTCTCAAGGGCACATGGCCTGATTTCCCAGGCCTTATGAAATCAGGGTGGAAGCCCTTTTAACCTCTGAACTCTTGCATTCCGTATGCATCTAAAACCAGCACCATGTGGCTGATGCCGAGGTCTGTTGACAGTTGGAGCAGTAGCAAGGCTTTCTTCTCTCTTGGCTGTAGGGGTCAAGTGCCTGGATCACTGGGCACTGTGAATCCAATTCTAAGGAACAAATTTTTTATGCTGCACCATTCTGGAACATACTGCTCTATGGCTTTCACCTAAAAGCAAAGTCTTTCACTTTTTCATTGTGAAGCTGCAAAGGTTTGAGACTTGCTGCTTTTTCTGATGCCTTCGGAGTATCCTTTATATTCTCCTGTTCCTTTTCAACAGGAGATTTCTTCAGTTCTGTGCAGTCCACATCTTTTTTTTTTTTTTTTTTTTTTTTTTGCAGTACCAGGGATTGAACTCACCACCTCATGCCTGTCAGACAGGCACTTATGCTGCTGAGCTAAATCCCCAGCCCCTGCAGTCCAAGTCTTTATTGGAGCTTCCTTTCTGACCAAACTCACAATGTTTCCAACCATTCTGGGCTCTTTGCTCTTGATTTGCAACATAAATCTAGTTAACAGCCCCCAACAATAACCTTGCCACAGCCTCAACATTTGACTGCCTTGAAATTTCTTCTGCCAGATTAATTAGTCCGCTGCTCTTAATCTTGGTCTCAGGCAAAGTCTGGACACAAGCAAAATGCAGACAAACTTTTGGCCAAGCTGTAACACACATCATCTGGAGTCCAACTACCAATGCAGTCCTTCTTCCCAGCAGAAATGTCCTGAACCTGGTCTTTACTAGCAGGACTTTTTATCAATCTTCTAGTCTTGTGAACTCTAATCAGAATCTCCCATGCAGAATAGCCTAAGACATTCCAGCTCTATCCTTCAGCTGACATCTCCGAACCTTGCGGAACTCTTCCCAAAAGCCATTCCTAAAGACTTTTGAACTGCATGGTCAGGTATAGTCACAGCAATGACTCTACTTCTCTGGTACAAAATTCCGTCTTGTTTACTTTTCTCTTGTTGCTGGGACAAAATACTGAACACCGAGAATGAAGGAAAGAAAGGTGTACTTAGCTCAGTGTTTGGGGAGATTTCTGTCCATAATGATTTGGCTCTAAGGCAGTGTGGTGTGACACTGGGGCAACACTTCAAGATAGCAGCCAGCAAAAGCAGCCAGAACAAAAGGAAGGAAGAATAACTCTCTGCTCCTTCCTTATACTGTAAGCAGGCTACCCCCACCAGGTTGGGTGTAGCACTCACACTACCTCTGTGCCCTTTTCTTGCAGGGACTGAGGATATTTACCAAGTAATGATCCTGGCTCCCTGCTGAGTCTCTTAGTTTATTTTCTAAACTTCTCAAGTTGACAGAATGTATCAACCACAACAGTTGCCAAATTTAGCCTCTCTGAATCTGGAACTTAGACACTAGAAAATAACTACTTGTTAAACACAAAAAGAGAAGCAGATTTCTGGGAATCCATATGGAAGTGACAGAAAAGAATGTTAAAACTTGCAACAAAGTTGGAAAGATGGTCCACAGTGCAGAATAAAGGAGGAAATAATTTGGACTCTCCCTGGTCCTTGTGGCAGTAATTTTTACTCTCTCCCCTGAAAAGGGAACAGGCCTTTCCAGAGGCATGATAAGCACCCAAGGCTGGGAGACCCAAGGAGAAACAGCAGTGGAACACAGAGCCTTTTTGAAATGGAAAACCAGCACAGGATATTTCTCTGAGTAGACTCCTCAGAGAGGCAACAGTGCGACAGAGATTCAAATGCAGATGCCCACCATATCACCAAAGAGTAATATGCTTGATCAGGAGCTATTTCAGGGATGGCCTGATTTTTAAAATTGAAGGCAGAAAAAAGGTTTCATTTCACAGCTTCCAGTGTTTCCATCCCACAATAACTATATGAAAGAGATCCATGGGAGATATCTGCAGACGGAGAATGGGCTAGACAAAGAGTGCCTCAGAAGTTTAACTGCAGGCCTAGAAGGACATGGGCAACCCATTTTGGTAAAAGCCAGTCCAGTAGACATCAGAACCGCTGGATCTGAAAGTGCTTGCAGCATTAAACCCTTTCCCTGCTGCCTGCATCCAGAATAGATCTGAGGTCTGAGTAGCTTCTGTGGGTTAATTAATGGATGGTCAACTTGAGTGGGAATGTCCAGTTGAATTGAGTTGGCAATGGAAGGTTCTGGGAATCCACTTAAGGCGGGTTGTTGTCCGAATGGTAGAAAAGGAGAATGGGAGAGGAAGATGTCATTCTAAATTCCCTTTGCTGCTGATTTTCTTTCTGGCTGCTTTTAGTCAGAGCGTTTCTCTTTGAGCTTTGGTTTCCCCTTTGCCAGGTAAGAGTGACGTTCTCTTGGGAGGAGCTCTGAACTCCACATTCGCCTTGATTCTTGTCTCCTGACTTTATTTTTAATAAATTTTTGAGTCCTATATTAAATTTGTTCTCTTGCAAACACTGACCAATTCACCTTCCCTACCCAAAAAGATGAGCAAAGACACATCTTGGGATGGACGTTACAACAGTCAAGATTAAGAAGAGGGCCTCTGGAATAGGCAATATATCTCACATGTACTTAGGCCATAAAGAGAGACAGAGAAAACTGAGGGTTGCTGGATTCCAACACTGTGGGTACTAAGAGAATCCAGTCATTCAAACTAACAGACAAAATGTATTTTATTTCTCTAACATTAGACTCATTTTCTTTTCTCATTTCTTTTTAAAAATTTTTTCTATTTTGTATTATCCATATTTTATGCTTTTTTTTGTATCTCCTCTAGATCTCTTTTTTTCCTATAATCTTTATTTGATTTATAAATATCCTTCTACTCCATAATGCAAACCTATTTTCCCGCTTTGGGGAGAGGGCCCAAGGGAGGTTTTTGCAGGTGAGCTCCTCAGGTTGAAGAGCACATGTGCAAGACACCAGCAATAACAGCAGGCAACATGGAGCAGAGCAGAGTGTAAGAGTGCAAGAGCTGCCTGCATCTTCATTGTATCACTTTTCAAATATTAAGTTTATTGGTACATTGTAAACATACATAATTATATCCATCATAAGAAATTTGTACCTGTATATATATGATATATTTTGAATCCTTTTTTCTCAATCTCCTTTTCTCCTTTCAACCACTCTTCCTTTCCCTATTTATAAAGCTCTGTTCAATTTGATCCCTCTTTTTTAATCATTTTTCCTTCATGCCTTTCCCTTTTCCTCCTCCCTAGTTCCTCTTTCCTTTTGAATAATTTCTTCCCATTACACATTTTGTTTCTTGTTTATTCTTTCAGTTTCTCACACCAGGGAAACAATGTGGTATTTACAAATGTGAGTCTGATTTATGTCACTTAAGAGTATGTTCTCAAGTTGCATCCTCTTACCTCAAGTATATCCTTCTCTATGGCTGAGTAGTACTTCTTTGTATAAAAAGAATACACACTTCTCAGATGAAAATATACAAATGGCAAATAAATATATAAGGTTGGCTAAGGGTTTATCAAGTTTATTTAAATTTCCAAAGGACCAACTCTTTGATTCACTGATTCATTGTATTGTTTTCTTAGTTTCAGTTTAATTAATTTCTGTTCTTATCTTCATATGAGCTATGGATTTGATTTATTATTCTTTTTCTAGAAATCTGAAGTTTAAAATTAGGTCATTTATATGAGCTTGATCTGTTTTCCTAATGTGAGACTTCACTACCATAAATTTCTCTCATAGGACTGCTTTCATTGTGTCCCATAATTTCTGGTGTGTTGTATCAGTGTTACCATTTAATGTTTAATTTCTTTAATTTCTCCTGTGGCCTATTGATTTTTCCAGAGGGTGTTATTTAATTTCCATGTGTTTATGGAGTTTTTGTGGTTTATTTTGCTGTTTATCTCCATTTCCAGTACAATATGATCAGATAATATGCATACAATAATTTCATTTCCTCTGCATTTATTTAAGCATATTCTATGGGTTAACATGTGGTTTATTTTGGAGAATGTTGATGTGCAACTCAGAAGAATGTGTATTCTGTTACTGTGGGGTAGAACTCTCTGTAGACATCTACCATTTATTCATAGATTTGGTTTTGTTTTGATATTCTTTTGTTGATTTCTTGTCTAGTTTTTCTATCTAATTGTGAAACTGGAGTTTTAAGGTCCCCCATTACAATTGTGTTAGTGCTCATTTGACTTCTCATTTCGATTAATATTTATTTTATGTAGTTGAGTGCACTGATATTTAGTGCATATATATTTATGATTGTTAATTCTTCTTGACATTTTCCCTTAACAAGTATGTGGTGACCTTCTTTATCTCTTTTGATCACTTTTGGCTTGAAGTTCACATTGTCTACAAATATACTAGCCACCTCTGTTTTTTTCTGGGTTCCTGTGGCATGGGGCATTTTCTTTCCTTCAATTTTCAGTCTATAAATTTCTGTTTGAGTTATGCTTCTTGTATGCAGTGCATCACTGGATCTTGCTTCCTGATTTATTCTGTTAGTTTGATTAGTGAACTGAGACAATTTACATTGAGGGGTATAACTGACATGTATTGGCTTATCTTTTTGTATTATTTTCCTGTTGTTGATTCACTGTCTTTTTCCTCATTTAATTACTTGCCCTGCCTGGTGACTTCTTTCTGTTGGTGTTTCACTTCTTCTGGTCTTTGTGTTGTCTTTCTGATATATCCATCAGTATATTTTGGAGAGCTGGTTTGGTGGTAATAAATATCTTCAATTGTTATTTGTTATGGAAGTATCTTATTTCTTCATTGATTTTGAAAGACGGTGTTTTAGGGTACATCAATCTGGGTTGCAGTTTGTGTTCTTTTATGGCTTGAAGTACCTCCAACATCTCCTTCTTTGAAGATTCATGTTGTGAAGTCTGCTGTGATTCTAATGGGCTTTCTTTTATAGGTGATTTGTTTCTTTTCTCTAACAGCTTTTAATATTCTGCTTTTGTGCTGAATTTTTGGGACCTATATTATTATATGCCATGGTGTAGATTTGTTTTGTAAAGGGACTTACAAGGGATAGTGTACAAGATAAAGAGATGAATGGTGTTAAATATCGTAGAAGCATGGCTAGAGGGCAAAGGATAATCACCCAAGTTTTGAGAAACTGGAGAACACAGGAAAGAAAGAATGAAACAAAAAAATGAAAGAGTAGTGAAGTAAGCCAGAAAGAGAAAAGACGATGCTCACTCCCATGAAAATACAAAAATCAAGAGAGATAGTTGAGTAGAGAGAGAAAGAAGGCAAATGGAAGAAAACAAAAAGAAAGTAAGAAACCAAAATAGTGAAGAAGGAAAGAAAGGAGAAAGAAACAAAGAAAGAAAACAGGAAAAATGAAAGCCAATCAAACAAAGGAAAAGAAAAGAAGTAAAATTCCTCTGATGTCTCTGGTTCTGTGGTAGTTTCCAAATCAGATCCCTAAAATATGCTGTGTACTACAGCCAAGTTTTCAATAGGTTTTGTGCTACGTGTGGGGCTGATCTTCACCTCTGGACTTGGAGGCTAAGCATGTTCCTGGAGTTTTCTCCAAGCCCTTTGGTATAAAATGGGAGCCCCACCTACCTGCTTCTGTTCTACATGTTTGTGTGTTGGGGCATAATCCCAGTTCACCTAATTTACCACCTGTTGGGTCCTATTCTCATTGCTGCTTCAGACTTTTCCATGCTGCTGGCCCTGCCTGCCAGAGTGCAGCAAGCTAGTTTTGCTTTCACTGCTATGCCAGTGTGTATTTCCACACTGGGCCTGCTCTTGCTGGTCCTTACTCCTTGTATGCCTTCTATAATTATTTTTTTTTTTACTGGGGATTGAACACTCAGCCTCACAAATATCAGGCAAGTACTTAAACCACTGAACTAAATCCCTGACCCTATGCCTTGTATAATTCTTATAGAAGTTTTTGTCTCATGTTTACATTCATACCAGCTAGCCTCATTGGGGCATGCATAGTTATTCAATGCTAAATCATGGTTGCATAACTATATCCCAGCGTATGCTTGTGCTGGACAATGGGGCCACATCCTTAGGTGTCCTTTGATGTCCCTGAGCTTTGAAGCAGTATGTATGGTTCTCCACATCCCACCCCCTGAAGGGTCAGAGATACATGAATGTAACAGTCTAAATGTAACAGGGCATAAATACCTACTAGCATTGTAGTTAACAAGTCGAGAACCATGAGATGCTGAAAAACCATCTTTGTCATCTGAGAAGTATTATCCATGAGCATCATCAAAACTGGATATATAACTTTCAAGGCTTAGGCCATATGTTGGGTAATGTCTTTAATCTGAAGGGCTAGGTCTGTAGTCCCGTCCCTGATCAGATGCTCCTCCTAATGGCCAACCACTGCAATATCTGCTGAAGGCATCTGCTAAGTCATTTCCTGGTGACAGAAAGGACTTATATCCTGAGCCATGATATCCTCCTACATGGCCAACTTTTTGATCAGGCTCCCACATATCTTGTCATAGGTTGGCAACCCACAAGGGATGATGTCCTTTGTGTCATTCCTGAGTTCCCCAAGTTTCATTCCTGAGTTGCACAAGTTTGCAGCCAGATTGCCAGTCCCTACAAGATGACCTGACTATCTGTGTACACATGTAGGGACCTTTTTAATGTATCACAGATAATCATACTGCTCACAACTCTACCCATTTGCTTGACCTGCCTGTTCCAATTACAACTGGGGTACTTTCATACTGGGCTGGGCTGTCTATTGTGGGATTGTGTCATGGCTAGACCCTTCAGTATATCTGGTGTCAACGAAGTGTCCCTCTTCCTCTTCCTCTTCCACATAGGAACTAGGGATTATGTCTCATAGACAGTTCTCTCCAATGTATTTTTGGGCCTTGTACAGTGTGGTCTCCAAAACCATTGCCAGTTTGGCTTCCAATGCCCTAGCCAAGAAAGAGGCCTGTTGTTGAAGGTACATTCCACAATGCACAAGAGTGGGGCCTGCAGCACCCCACCCCTGAGACAGGTTCTTCATGTCCATACCCAACCATATATTGGGTATTTTGTCTGTACTTTGATTGTCTGTGGTCTTGTGATTCCTCCCAGGCATGGAAAGCAGCATATAGCACTGCTGTTTCTCAATCAAAGAGTGCTGTCTCCTGATTTCCTTCCACAACTGTGATCAAAACCCAACAGGTGCTTCTGCTTCCTTTGTTTTAGTCATAGGCCCCAGCCAAATCCAACATTATAGACATTGATGGTTAGGATCAATGTCAGGGTAGGGTCAATAAGTCAAATGGCTTGTATCTGTGCAACTGCCCTTTTTCAGTCCTGAAAAGTAGCTCCTCCTTTGGCTTTCCAGCAAGTACTTGCCACTGTGCCCCTCCAGTTCCATGATGCACCTTTTTGGTCATCTGGTGCAAAGCGCACAGCAGGGTAGCTAGATGTGGTATGTCTGCCAAAAACTTAGTGAGCCCAAGTACACCTGTCACTGGTGTACTGTTGTGGTCTAGTCTTACCTGACCATCTTACACCCAAGAATTTGACATACAAATCAGTTCCCTGGACCTTGTCTTTGTCCATGACCCATTCCCATGACAGCAAATCTTCCTTCAGACTATGAACAGTTGCTTTTAAATCTGCAAAACAGTAAAAAGTTAGCATAATATCATCAATACAAAACAGGGCCACAGAGGTATTTCCAGGACAAAAGAGTACATCATGAAATCAACGACCCCCAAACTAGCACTGTGAAAAATTCTCAAGGATATTATAGAATGTGACAATGCAGTCAACAATGCCCAAAAACTCTAATAAAATGAATTCACCAGGCACAGTGAGTAATTCAGCTGAAGAGGCAAGTGGGTTGGGGTATAGAACTACAAATAGGAAAATAATGCAATGACAGATAAAAGTCAATACCTTTCCACAACTCTCAAAGTAAAAGGTCCCAATTCCCCAATCAGAAGATACACATTGGCAGAATGGATCAAGAAACAAAACCCAACAATAGGCCCTATTTAAAAATCCAAAATTAAATGCATGGATTAAAAATCAAACAGAAAAATAAGATATCATACAATAAGAACTGAAAAGCAAGAGCAACACTGTTAATTTTATATAAAATATATTTTAAACCAAAACTAAACAGAGCAGGCAAACCCATTCAACTCATAGTGGGTAAGGGAACAACTCAACAGGAAGCGATAACTATAAATGCACATGTGCCAAACACCTGTAATCCCAACTTCATTAAACAAACACTACTGGGAATGAATCTCAGGTAGACACCATCATGATTAAAATGGAGTAACATAATACTTCACCATCTCAAACAGATGGATAAACTAGACAAAATATAAGAAATATGAGAGTTAAACCTTTAAAAATATGGATTTAAGAATGTTAGAGTTGAAAAAAATATATGGAGTGTTCTACACACACACACACACACACACACACACACACACACACAATACACATTCTTCTCAGCAACAAATGAGACTTTCTCCAAAATAGAACCGCATTCTAGTCCTTGTGGAATATATAATTAAGTAAATGCAAGAGTCCAAATTATCCCATGCATATTATCAGATCACAGTACACTGAAACTAGAAATCAAGAGCAAATCATGGAATTATGCAGGCACACCAAACTTAAATAATACCCTTTGAGTAATCAATAGGTCACAGAAGAAGTCAGGGAAGAAATTAGATAGATCTGAAAATCAAAAACTAATCCCAGTACAACATAACACTACATAAGAAATAAAAGCAGAGCAGTCCTAAAAGGGACAGTTAGAGCTGTGAAAGACCATGTCCGAGAAACACGAGAAGCTCAAGTAAATAAACTAATGGTGCATGTCACGATTCTATAAAAACAAGAACAATCCAAGTCCAAAACTAGTACAAGGAAGGAAATTATAAAGATCAGAGCAGAAATTAATAAAATTGAGACTAAAAAGTATGTAAAAATCAATGATTTGAAAAGCTGGATCTTTGAAAAAATAAACAAAAAAATAAAAAAATAAACAAAATAGAAAAATCCCAGTCATTCTTTCAAAATAAAATGAAAGAAAATATTCAATTCAATGGAGTTAGAAGTGAAAAATGCAGAATCACAATAGACTCTGCTGAAATCCAGATGACTACTAGTAGCTACACAGAAAATCTACATTCTAATCAAATGAAGAATTCAGAAGTGGCTAGATTCCTAGACACATATGAACTAACAAATATGAACCCAGAACACACAAAAACTCTAAACAATCCAATATGAGGCAGTAAGGTTGAAAAATTTTATAAATAGAAAACTACAACTAAGAAAATCCGAGGTCCCAGTGATTCACTTCTGGATTCCACAAACACTTTAGGGAAAATCCAACAACAATAATCCTCTAACCCTTTCAAGAAATTGACAGGAAGCAGTAATTCCAATGTCATTCCTAGAAGGAACACTACACTAATTTCAAAAAAAGAAAAAGATCCAACCAAAAAAGGGAACTACAGGCTAATCTCTTTAATAAGAACTGAAGCAAAAATTGTCAACAAGATATAGACAGATAGTATACAACAAATCATGAAAAAGATCATACATTATGAGCAAGCAGAATTCATCCCACGGATGCAGTGATGGTTCAACATAGCAAATAAACAAATCTAATACACCATAAACAGAAGCAAGTACAAAAATCACATGATCATCAACTGATGCAGAAGAAGCCTTTGAGAAAATGCAACATTCATTCATGATAAAAATAAAACCTTGAAGGAAATATAGGACTTTATATCAATCTGATATAAGTCATTTATGACAAACCAACAGGGAACATCTTATTAAATGAGAAGGTGAATGCTTTCTCTTCAAAGTCAGAAATAAGAGGAGGATGTCACTGTAGCCCCACCGGTCCACTACAATTCTCAATACGTTGACCAGAGATACCATTCAAGAGTAGGAAGTAAAAGAAGTATGTGTAGCAAGAAAGAAGTTAAATTATCATTGTTTGCATATGGCATAATCATCTCCACAAGACTCAAAAAATTGCACCAAAACATTTCCAGAATTAATAGCCAAATTTGGTCACATAGTAGGATACCAATTCAATGTACAAAAAAACATCCATTTCCCTGGAAATATCATCCATTTACCTAGAAATATCTCAAGTGTACATTTCTTTATGGCAGAGTAGTACTCTTTTGTATAAAAAGAAGCCACATCTTCTATATACATGCATGAGTTAATGGGCATTTGGACTATTCTCAGATTTAACTATTAAAAACTGTGCTATAAATGTGGATATGTGTGTGTGTGTGTGTGTGTGTGTGTGTGCTGCTGTGGTAGGATGCTTTGAATTCTTTTGGGAAGACAATAAGAAGGGAATAGCTGGGTTAGATGGAACCTCTAGTTTTAGTTTTTGAGTAATTGCCATACTGATTTCCACCGTGGTTGCAGCAATCTACACTGTTGTAAGGAGTGCTGAGAAGGTTCCTTTTCCCCCACATTCCTGCCAGCATTTGCTATCGGTTGATTTATTGATGGTAGCCATTCTTCCTGAGGTGAGATGGAATCTCAGTGTTCTTTTAATTTACATCTCTCAAGTGATCCATGATGTTGAACATTTTTTCATACATGTATTTGCTGTTTCTAGTTCTTCATCTGAGAAGTGTCTATTCACTTCTAGACAAATGGATGTACCTTGAGACCACACTCTTATGTGAGGTAGACCAGACACACATATGTAAATATTGCATGGTTTCTCTGGAGTGAGAAACTCAAAGTGTAATAAAGACCAAGTGCATAATAGATATTGGGAAATGGAAATAAATATTCAAATGAGAAGGGGAAAAAGAGGGGATAGGAAAGAAGGTACAAGTAAAAATGAATAGAAGGAAATAATAGACAGTATAACAATTATAGACTTCAAGTTATATTACAAAAATACAGTGATAACACAGTATGCAATTGGAATAATAAATAAGCAAATAAATCTTCCATACAGACAGATATGTGACTCACTGAAATAGAGTAGAGGATACAGAAAGTACTACAAGCACATTCAGCTGCCTGAGCTTTAACAAAGGAGCCAAAAATTTACACTGAATTAATAACAGCTTCTTTTACAAATGGTGCTGGGAAAAGTTGCTACCCACATGCAGAAGGTTGAATCTAGATGTATATTTTGCAGCATGTACTAAATCAAAAAGAATCAAAGATCTAAATTTTAAAGAGAAACTCTTAATCTAGTATAAGATAAAATCAGTAGAACTCTTTAAGATATAGGCACGGTAGGGACTTTCTGAACAGAATCTCAACTTTACAAGAGATGACACTAATAATCAACAAATGGCATCATACCAAAGCTTCCACATCGCAAAAGACACAACCAACAGAGTGATGCAACAACCTATAGAATGGCAAAGAAACTTTCTGCCATCAATTTCCATAAACAGTGAACTAATATCTAGGATGTATACAGGACTCGAAAAGTTAGACATCCCCCAAATAAAACATCCAATTAAAAATAGGCTACTGAAATGAACAGACACTTCTCAGAAGAAATACAAATGTCCAATAAATACATGAAATCATTTAACATTCCTGGTATTAGAAAAGTACAAGTTAAAACAACAATGAGGATGTATCTTTCTTCAGAAAGTATGACTATCATTAAACAATTAGATAACAAATGTTTTTCAGGCTTTTGTGGGGGAAACTGTTCTTCATTTTTGGTGAAATGTGAATTAGTACAACCATTGGAAATCAGTATAGAGATTCCTCAAAAAACTAAAAATAAAAATTTCATTTGACCTACATGTTTCTGTTCTATTCCTCTCCTCTTCCAAAAAAGTGAAAACTATTGTATCACAGTGATACCTGCATATCCATGTTCATTGCTGCACTGTTCACAAATGCTGAATCTTGGAAGCAGCCTATATTATGTTCAATAACAGATAAATGGCTAAGAAAAGTATAGTATTTACATGCAGTAAAGTACAACTCTGCAATAAAGTAGGATAAACAAGTCATTTGTAGGAAAATGGATGCACCTTGAGACCATTATGTTAAGTGAAATAAATCAGAAACAAAACTTACATACTACATGGTTTCTCAAATTATAATTAGAGAAAAATAAAAGATCAATAAAAGGAAAAGATGGAAGAAATAGGGAGGGAGTATAGGAAAAATGAAAGTGGAAGGGAAGGGAATTAGAGGGGGACATCAAAAGAATTAAGATGTGCTATGTACCTGTACCAACTCCCCACGATGAATGTAATCATTCTATACTGCAAACATATATTAGAGCAAAATCACCAACAAAGTCTCCTCCAAAGACTGGGTTCCTTCAAAATAAAAGATGTAATCAGAAATGGGCAACTGAAAACGAACAAATACTTGTCAGAAGAAGAAATGCAAATTGCCAATAAATAATACAAAAAAATGTTTAACATCTCTGACCATTAAGAGAAATTCAAGTTAAAACACACTGAGATTTCATCTTCTCCAAAAAGAATGGGCTATTACCATGAAATTAGACAACAAACTGCTGAAACTGCAGGGAAAATGGGGGAAAAAAGGAACACTTCTTCACCAATAGGTGTGTAAACCAATACAACCATTATGGAAATCAGTATGAAGATTTACCCCCAAAACTAAAACTAAACAGAATATTGGACACAGCTGGTTTCCCAAAAGAGTTAAGGACATCATATTTTAGTGATGGATATGTACCTGTGTTTATAGCAGCAAAATTTAGAATAGCTACATCTTGGAAGTGACCTACAGGTCCATCAACAGATGAATTAAATAAAGTGTGGTATTTATACACAATAGAGTACTCTTCTACCATAAAGCAGGATAAGCTTGAATCATTGTCAAGAAAATGGATGTATCTTGAGGCCATAATATTGGGTGAAATAAATAAAATAAATCAGACACACAAGCTTAAGTATCACATGGTTTCTTTTATAGGAGAAATATAAAATATAAAGAACAAAAGAAAGGAGAGATAATAGAAAATAGGGAGACATCTTTTTGAGAAGAGAATGGGACAAAGAGATGGATTGAGAGAGGAGGGAAGGAAAGGAAGGGGATGAAAAGACAATTAAGATGTTTAATATACACGCACCAATTCTAGGAGTGTAATCATTACTTACTGGAACTATGTTCTAATAAAAATTGAAAAAAGTAGAAAATTGAACATCAATTGTTAGCATTGATTTCTCTTCATAACTTCCAGTTTATTGGTATCATTATTTTACTATGGAGTTTTTCTCATTGCTGACAGGAATAGCAACAGGAATATAAAAATGATTTACTAATAGAGAAATATTTTATTAGTAAATAATTTCTATTCAAATCATAATTTTTAAAGAGAGATCAAGGAAGATTTACAAAGCAATCTTTGTAAATATTGTCTCTCCACCTTCTCTGTGAATTGCCTACACCTATTATTCACTTTGTGGATTAACTCCTGAAAATGAAAACTCCCAGCCCTAAGTGCTGCTGGTTATTTTTCTATCCTGGTTCCAGAATAACAAAATCACTTCAATAGTAAAATAGAATAAATATAATTTTAAAAGTAAATCTTATAAAAAAAATCAATGTTTTGTGACAAATTGTTAAGTTACCACAATACAGTGGTAACTCATGCAATGAATTCTTACCATGTGGAACAAATTCTGTGACCAGAATCATGGAAAGAATCAAGTTTAGGAACTGAGATACTACCATATTCCTCTGTCTGTTTGTTTTGTGTAATACTGCTACAGACAAATCTGGGAGTAAAATATCTCAGCCGTGGCACTTAATATCTTTTATACTGTTTCCTCAGGTAAAAATAAAAATAATAGTAAGACTTATTTTAAAGGGAAAAGCAGAGCATTAAGGCAATAATGTATAATATACTGTATAAAGCCAATAGCACAGACCTTGAAGCATATCTTGAGCAAAATATTATTTTGTTTTTATTAAATTTATGTGTCATAAATATGTATTATACATTATAAAGATTACAGATTATATTTTTGTGTGCTACATCTAACATGTGATTACTGTGTAATAGGTTTCTGTATGACATATATAACATGTAATTACATATGTATACACAAGTGTGCCAAAAAATGTGTGCACATTTTAGGAAAAGAAAAACTTGTATAAATATTTTAATATTAAACTGATTGAGACATCATAAGATTAAAAGAAGTTAACTTTGGCCTCCACAATTAAAAGAGGTGCTCAAAGTGGTGGCCATTAGCTTCCAGACATTTATTAGTACACAAACTGCTGTTTTGGTAATGTTGGTTACTGAGATCGCTACACATGCATTTTCGATTTCTTCTCTAAGAGCTGGCAGTGTAGTGGCAGATATATGGCCTCCTCTAGGTTCCCTTATATAAGAGTAACACAGTATGTTATAAAAACATCATGTTATTTGTCTTTTCCTGAAGTGCGTACACGTTTTGGTGGACTCTATATATTCAGCATGAACATACTAAATTTGTTATAAGTGCTACTTTTAATGTGATTTTCATTATTGCTGTTTCTCTCTGGAATAGCATGCACACATTCTGGTAATATCTGTCATGTAATTGTGTTTGCAAATATTTTAAATATTTTAAGGTTTACTCATAGTAAACTCTGAGCTTTAATTTTATTTAAAATCTCAAATTACAAGGTAATGACAAAACAAAACTGATTGAAAATATTCTTATATTACATTTTAAAGGTTTTTCCAGCTTCAACTACAAAGTAAACAAACTATATGAGGAAAAATGTAAGTTTAAAATAAGAAAGAAAATTGTAACACTAAGTACATGAAACAATAATCAGCCTTTTTTGGTAATTTCTATCCAAATACAGTTATCATTATAGCACTATGTCAGTATTTCTTATTATTGGGTTTATCACAATAAAACTGACTTTGAATACATAGACATGTGATATTACCAAATTTATAAAACATATGGACAGGAATTTGGAATTACTATCATACTTTTCTTATTAGCAATGTGTTTAATATAGTTGGAAGAGTTATAAAACTGTTACTTAAGCTATCATCATGTAGTGATTAAAAGTGCATTTAAAGCTCTCCCTGGACAGGAAGGCTAAAGTGGAATAAATGAGGAAATCCTCCTTTTTAAGAATATTTATATAACTACAAACAGCTACCGTAGACCTCTCTTCTATCTTTTTAATTAAATAAACAACCTGCCTGGGAAAGATACGTATCTTAAAGATTGCAGATACTGCACCTTCTCTCTGTGGAGCTCTGAAGGCAACAGGAAATGAAAACAAATGAGAAGTAAGCAGTAGCTTCTGGCAGGAAAGTTATGCATCCGGATTTCAGACTGCATGAAGGGCAAAGATCGAAGAAGATAGTCACAGGGAACCATTTTAGCTGAGAACAATGCATTATTTTGTGTTTGGCTAATCTACACAGAACGATTCCAACATTGCAAATAACAAACTTATTTTACTTAATGAAGATCTTTTTCAACCATCAAATAAGATGTTTTCCTAAAAATGTATAAAATCTAAACACATTGTTTTTTTATGAGAAACCTCAAATACAAATAAAGAGCCAAATAAAAGACACACAATAGGAAACAGAGATAGATGATTCAGAAAAGAGGAGACCACATGATGCAGAGGGGGGTAGGAAGGTAAAGGGGAGGGGATGAAGAAGAATGAAGATGTTTTATATATATGTATCAACTCCCTGTGATGAATATAATGATGTACTGCAAATTTTTGTACTAACAAAAATAGAAATTTAAAAGTATAAATTTTCTTAGCCAGACATGGTGTTAAACACCTGTAGTCCCATTACTAGGCAGGTTGAAGCAGGAGAATCACCAGGAATTCAAGACCAGCCTGGGCTACATAATGAGTTTTGAGATCAGCCTGAACTATATAAGGAAAACTCATTTAAAAAATAACAACAAAAACCCCATGTGTGTTTTTTCTTTTAACTTTTTTTTAACTGTTATTGCATCAAAAGTTGGTAAGTGGACTAAATGAAAGAATTTTCTGAGTCTTTCCTTCCCTTGCGTATCATACCCAATAGAGTGATTGTAAGTTTATTTTCTCTATCACCATAAAGGAGAGCATGCAAGGTATCATTACAATGTTCATTAATTTACTTACCTGTTTTTGCAGTGCTGTGCAGTGAATCCATAGACTGTGACTGAGACATATCCCCAGCTCTCTTCTTTCTTTCTTTCTTTCTTTCTTTCTTTCTTTCTTTCTTTCTTTCTTTCTTTCTTTCTTTCTTTCTCTCTCTCTTTCTTTCTTTTAAAATCACTATTTCCCAGGTTGAGCCTAAGATTGCAGTTTTTCTGCCTCAGCTTCAGAGTTCTAGGATTGTAGACATGCACCTCCATGCCAAGCTGGATATTTTGTATTAAATCTATCTCACAATCACCAGACATACACCTACAGCATGGCTTTACTTGTGTGGAAGT
This sequence comes from Dolichotis patagonum, assembly GCA_004027295.1. Lineage (NCBI taxonomy): Eukaryota > Metazoa > Chordata > Mammalia > Rodentia > Caviidae > Dolichotis > Dolichotis patagonum. The sequence goes on along the minus strand of PVJX010010946.1, from coordinate 21,797 downwards.
GGATGATTTTGCATACTGTTGGGCTGAGAAAGGCCCTTGCAGAATGCATGTTAGAATTACCACTGTGTCGGTATTAAGAGATGGGTCCTTTATGTGATGATTAGGTCAAGAGGGCTTTGCCCTCATGAGTAGATTAATGCCTTTATCAAGGCAGTGGGTTCCTGTTCACAGGAGTGAGTCCTTGAGAAATATGACGGGTTGGCCTGATTTTGTCTCTCTATGTTGTGTATGCTTATTTGGTCTTCCACAGTGTCATGATTCACCATGATGGCCCTTGTCACATGCCAGCAGCATGCTTCTGAACTTTCCAGCCCTCAGAACTAGGATCCAAAGAAACATTTTGCTCTTTATAATTTACAGAGTCTCAGATATTCTGTTACATCAAAACCAAATGGACTAAAGACAAATATAAAAGAATTTCTATAAACTCATTAAGATAGGTAAGTTTTGAGGGAAAAGTTTGAGGTCCAGAGTATTCTTGGGTTTTTATATTGTAGTAACTGATTAACTGATGGACTTCACAGAAACAGGAATCTGACCCTAGAACTGAGGAACAAGGAAATTTTTTAGAAATTCCAGTACATAGAAAGAGATAGCAATGTATCTAGAAAACACTTAACATTTCCTTTTAACTATAAATGCCAACGACATGTACACTCCAAAGGCACTACTCAGCACTTTATATACAATATGTTATTAGAATTTTATGTTCTGACCTGGGAAATTAATTCAAAATGTATCCATACAAAATGACAAGAAGCATATATTCAACACCTGATAATAAGCATAGTAAAGGTAGATGCTGAAAATAAGAATATTTGGGCAAAACATCATTCTTGGAAGCAGATACTTCCTTTCAAGTATTTGAATGAAAAATATGAGGAAAAGGGACCAGAATTTTTCTGTATCATCCCAGGGGATAGAATTAGAACAATAGGTCTTTTTATATTAGGAAATACTTTGCTGCTCAACATAACAAACAATATCATTACAATTTCAAGCTAGTTCACAAAAGCACAGCCGCCCGGCGTGGGTGGTGAGATTGACAGCATTGAAGATACCATCTGGATGAAAATCATGGGGAGGCTGTCCACGTGGTCTAAGCATGGGATGAGGAACATTAGGAAAGCAACTACATTACAATGGTGATGACTTATTACACTGAAATTCCTTTACAGCAGTAACGCTATTTAAGGAAGAACTCTTCCAGAGCTAAATTTCACCCAGTTTAATCATACAGCTGCAACCTGATCCATACAGTGGCTAACTGATCAGCCTGGGGAAGTGTGTCTCTAAATGAAGTCCTTTTGCAGCATGCAGGTTGCTTTTGAGAAACCAGTAAGGCCTGTTAGTTCGTTTCTCTGCCGTCCTGTTTAGCCTGTAACTACACCCATGGAAACACTTTCTGATCACCTTGCAGAGCCTGTTTGGGCTATTGCTAAACAAGAAACAGATACCTTAATGAAGCAGCAGGCCTAAAAGGTTTATTACATATTTCCTTACTCAAAAAGAGGGCAGAGTCTAATATATAATTTTAAAATCTCCTACACATATTTTTGTAAGTTTCAGAAGAAAAGGTATGTTAGAATTCAAGGTTTTGACAATAGTTAATACAGTCTGCTCAGAATTCTTGAGTGAAGTGTTAGTGGTATATTGGAAGCTTTTTAGCTGTTATGTTCATTTTTGTTTCTTGTGTTTCCTTTTTGTTCCTTTCCACCTGGCCATCAGGTAAAGGATTGTGGTTATATTTTTTCTCCACTATCAGTATTGCACTGGTTCCCTATCATCTTCCTGCACAAAACTTATAAATGTACATTGCTAAGAAGGTGGGTTTCAGAGAATTGCACTTCTTTTGAATTTTTTTTTTTTTTGGTAAGAAAACCTGCAGGAGATGAGGATTCAAGAGTAGTGGACACTAGGGCAAAGTCAGATTGATTCTAAATCTATTTCTCTAGCTCAGCATCTCAAAGCGCCATACAATAGGTGATCATTTGCTACTTCTTAACACTAAGTTCTTAGAAAGGAGAGGGGCAAACATACAATTGATAAATGATAGATTCTCACAGTTTCCTTCATCTTTATTCCAGGAAGCTCATGGTTGCAGCAAAGTCCTAGGTAAATCCTTAAAGATAGATAAATATCTCCTCACCAGCCTTAGGCAGAAATAGAATGTGCTAGTGTGGTTCCTAGCAGGATACACATGGTTGTCACCCATTGTTAAAGGCTCTGTCCCAAGGTACTGGAATCCTTAGGAGGTGGTGGCCTTGTGGGAGGACCGTAGGTCATTGAGGTCATGGCCCTGAGGATTATGAGATCCTAGTCTGTTCCCGTTCCCACCAAGGTGAGCAGTTTATTATGCTATGCATTCCCACCATGTGTGCTGCCTCAAAAGAGGCTGAAAGGATAGAGCAACTTGGTCATGAATTGAAAACTTTAAAACTATGGGTCAAAATGCAATGTTTTTCTTTAATTGTCTTAGATATCTCATTATAGTAATGAAGTTGATTTAATACCCTAATGAATGAACTTTAATAAAGGTAATCTACAAATACTTGCATCTTTCTTAATGCCTATATGCATAGACTTTATGATTGAATATCCTTTGACATAATTTACTTTAAAACTAGACACATAAATGTATCAGTGTGCCCTCTTCTCCTAATATGGACACATAAAATATGGTTGATACACCAAACACTAGAACGCTGTCCCACACATACCTAACTCCACTGAATATTGAATTTGTGACATTCTATATAGGTTTTTGAACAACTAATGATGAATTTGTATCTTTTAATTTAAGATCTATGCACAGGACAGCACAACATTTCTAACTTCAGGAGAAAAAATATCTGTTAGATACCTGCAGAAATTACTTTCAAAAATGTAATATTTTCAGTACCAATGTTGATTCGGCTTATGTATATGCTGCATATTATTTCCAAAGTGCCACAATTGATCAGCCTTAGAGCACAAGATATCTTTTAAAGGAACAAACATACATAAGAAAATATGCAATGTTCCTTTTTGATTTCTATGAAATCAAGATACAACACATTGTGTAAAACGTACAGTATTCTCAATGGTAAAGCAAATTAACTAAAGTTTATATCTAACATAAAGCAAGATACAAGTACACTAATTAATTCTTAAAATTATAAAATATAACTAAATGTCAAAAAAACTTAAAACTTGTATTCAAAAAATTATAGAAATTTTCTGTTTTGTCCTTTAGTGTTTATTGGTTGCATAAGATGTCAATATTAGGTACGATCTACTTTCCACTACTACAAAATTAAAAATATTGGTTCAGCTACAGAAAATAAAATATTTATTTACAACACATTTGAAAAACAAAGACTGAGAAATAAGAAAAGAAAACAAAAGATACTCCCATCTAATGTATAACCTTTGTTCCCAGTTTAATGATTTACATTTCAGGCTATGACCATGATATAAAGTCAGATTTGTAAAACATTTATGGTTTTAATTTTTTACTTCTGGTATAACTTATTTACAATGTTTAGCTCAATTAAATTTGGTTTCTTTAAGATGTGTTAGCTTTTCATCACAATGGCAAATAACTGACAGAAAACAACATAAAGTAATGTACATTTCCTTTGGCTCAGGGTTTCGGAGGCTTCAGTAGATGATCCTTCACTTCCCTTGTCTCAGGCCTGTGAGGAGAGATAGCACTATTGGAGAGGGGTTATGATAAGAGCAAAGGTGCCTGCCTCATGCCAGCCAGGATGCCCAGATAGACCGAGACAGAGTGCCAGTGTGAGCGATAAAAGAGGTGGCAACAAGATAAAGTCCCCAAGAGGATTCCACCATCACCTATGCCCCTCAGTTTGACCAGGCCTCCTTCATTTGCATCAGTTCTCACCAATGCTATCTGACTGTGCATCCATCAGTGGAGTAACCCTCTGAAGAAATTAAAGCCCTCATGATCCTGTCACCTTTCCAAAACCCCTCCTCTGCATGTGTAACCTTTTAGGAACAAATCATATGTAACCTTTTAGGTACAAATCATTACAAATGTTTGCCAGGAAACTCAAACAGGCAATAAGGGACAGGGAGGCTGGAGAATCACCAGAAATGATACATGAAAGTGACTCATGAACTAAGTTATTTCAGTTCAACAAATCCAATGCCTAACATAGAATGTAGGCCAAATGTTTGTTGAATAAAATAGTCTACTAGAAAACACACACATCCTACTACTTTCATTACTACATGACTATATCCACATCCTACTACTTGTTATAATGCAGGGTTTTCATTAGATTAGAGAATCCCAGAATATCCAAGCTTTTGATTTAGAATAGCACCTAAGGATAAATGAATATTAGAAAGCTCACAATTGTCTTTAGAGCCATTTAGATCCTAACTGAATCTTCACAGTTTACACAGACATCTGCATAAATACACAGTGTATCTTTAAAGAATATTCTTATTTCAGGAGAAATCCTAGAAAAATTCCCATTTTTCCACATTAAAAGAAGTTTTTTGTTGATGAGTTCTACCAATGTGGACATTGACTTTACCGTAACAAAACTAGTGACCCTGTAATACATTCTTAAACTTGATACAAATGAAAATGAGTCCACTGGCTATGGTCTAAGTAATTTCTTTCAAGAGTGATTAATGAAAACAGTATGCAAAACGTTTGACCAGAACTCCTCAAAATCATGGGGCATTAAGAACAAGAAGAGAGTGTAAGAATGTGACAGGCATTCACAGTAACAAGGAGTCTAATGAAACGTGACATGACAACTAAATGTGGTGTAGTATCTTGGGTGGGGTGTTGGAAAAACAAATAAATAAGTGGAACATTACATTAAAACTCAGGAAATGCTGATTAAGATGTAGACTTCATTAATAACAAGGAGTCAAATTTTGCATTATTTGTAACAGATGTACCATGTGACTGTAAGATGGAAATAACAAAAGAACCTGGGTATATACAATACATGGAAATTCTAAGTGAAATAAATCAGACTCACATGTATAAACATCATATTGTCTCCTTGGTGTGAGAAACTGAAAGAGTGAATAAGTACCAAAATAAACAAAAGATATCGTGAAACGTGGAGAAATTGTTCAAAAGAAAGAAGGAACTAGAGTAGGGGGTGGAGAAAAGGAAGAAAAGGAAAAGGGAAAAGATACCAGATAGTTTCACCATTAGTTTCTTTTAGTTCATTGCAAGGAAAGGTTTGTACAAATATCATTTGGAGAATTTTTTATGCCCACATCTTGTAGTCTGAGTAACTACTTTGAAGATAACAATATGCAATATATAAACTATTTTTATTCTCCTATTATTTCTTTATTTTTATAAAATAAAAAATGAACAAATGAGAGAAGAACAGAGTCAGTTAAATAATAGTATAAAGTATCTCTATAATTCTGAAGCTCTTTTTAAAATATAAAACTTAGTCATGAATAGTAGCACACATCTTGTAACACCAGTGCTTAGGAAGCTGAGTCAAGGTTTCAAGTTCAAGGCAAGTCGTGGCTACATGATTATTAATGAATTCAGTGCCAGCCTAGTCTACAGAGTGAGACCCTGTCTCAAAAACAAAACAAGATTTGTGTTTGTATCTATTTGGATATTTTGAAAGAATCTTTTTGGTTTATGTGTTGTACTCTGAGTACTACTTAAAGGTAATGATACAGCATAATAACTATTGTTATCGTCTTATTTAATTGTGAAATTTTGTGTCATTTTTAATAAACTATGTATTTGTGTATAAAAAATAAATTTTACTTTAAAATTGTTCAACCATTCAATACATATGCAGATATGAGACTTAGCAAAGTATTCATCTAAAATCTTACTTAAATGAAGTTTAATTCTTATTCTACACACATGGGCACATGCATAAACACACACACAAACGCACATCCTCACTGGAACTATTCAGATGACTGTGTTAAGGACTACCTATTTGTTTCACAGAGCAGATTTGTTTCTTAAGTTTTAAGGCTTTTTAGCTGACAAATGTGTATCCTGTAATTTCTCTTCAATACACAATTCTTTGAAAATAGAATAGCTGTTTTGTAATTACAAAAACAAAAGTTCACTGATCCTATCTGTGCAATATGAAGCAAATCTTTCACAACTAGGGATGCTAAGAAACGCTCAGCTTGGTGCGAAATTTAATAAGAACTGTAGTACTAGGCATTCCAGTGGGAATTAAGGTCATCACAAGCCTTCTCTAATGACGTGATTCGGGAAATTTATTTCTTCATTTTATTGTGCTCATTGCACAGAACACATGTTTACTTTATATTCAATGCATATGTTTTAATTAAAGAGAACAACATGTTCTGTTCCACAGTAGACCTCAGAACAATTTTACAATATCATTTATCCTTAAAGGCTGGAATTTTGTTTTTTATGTGTACTTAAACTTTTTAAAAATAAAAAAGTCTCTCACATCTAGCTTATATGCTATGGAATAGTTGATATTACATGTATCGTGAGGAAAAAAGGAACTACCAAAATTGAAAATATCAATTTTTTAAGTTCTGGAGCTCATTTTTGCCAAATGTTGAAAGTACAAGAAATAACTGAAGCCCTCTGCATTATTATTATTATTATTATTATATATTATTATTACTATTATTATTATTCAAAGCATGAGTAATGAGTGAGTCTTTCAGAAGACTGGAGGCAGATAGAAAATTAAAGTTGTAAGTTTCTCTGTCATATTATTGTACAAATTAATACAGACTTATCACTTAATTACTGAAAGTAATAGGTAAAAATAAGACCTTTCATGTTTCCAAAGTTCTCTGTAATGACCCTCATATTGGTTTAAATCAAGGGTATGAATAAGGAATTAGAGAATTAAGCAGTTAAATGAAATGTCAAAATGACTTTTTAAAGTGGGTCTTAATGTAAGTTTTAGTTTTATGTCTTTCATTCTCTTGATTATAAGATCATACTCATACGTTCATCCTACAAATACTTGTTTTCAGTCATTTCACATTTATATACAAAAATATAGTTGGAAATGTAAAAAGGCAAAGGAATTACATATTAGCTAGAATCATTTTAATGTACTAAATAGCAGTTTACTTAAAGAAAAAAATAAATATTTTTACACATATTGTATATATATGTGCGTGGATTTACATTTGGATGAACAGTCGTAAAGCCATTGTCAGCTTATTCTGGCACAAAACTGAAGATCACATGTTTAATCTTATTGTGTGACAGATGATTTTCTTTTACACGTTCAGACAGCACCCCTAATGCCAACCATATGGGTCACAAATTGATCAACACTGACAGAAAAACAAGTTAAAATACAAGCATTTAGGCCCAACAAAATTATATTTGCATATATAGAGCAAGCCTTCAAATTGTGTTCACTTTCCTACTTGTCGTATGCCTAGGATATACCACCAGTATAATACCAGGTCATATAATGAATATATATATAGAAGCAAGATAGTCTTCAATTGACTATATATAGGGGAATGGTTCCCAAACTGTTGAAATTTAGAAACTAAAGATGAATGATTGCTCTATTTGGACACAACTTAACCTCCCAGACCACAGATTAGAAGTAGTATGCTCTAAGATGCCTAACTAAACAACTATTTACCTTCAGCTATAGATTATTCTTTTTTGTCTGTTGCATTTCCTCTCTGTATGTTTTAATGAGATTCTTGTACCTATCTCTATCCATTGTTTAATTTACTTACCTACAAATCTCCTATTATAGCATAAGCTTACCGTGGGGATGAGTTTTTTATCTCCCTAGTTTCCGGTGTGACGTTTCATATATTGCAAGCATTCACTGAAAATGTTGAAATATATGGCTAAGAGACAGAGTCTAATCTGCTGTCTATATAGTATGCCATTCTGAAAAAAAGATATAAACACTTTTTAAAAACCACTGGATGGCAGGGCATTAGGTAGAGGGATGGAGGCATGAACAGGTAAAGCATAAAGTATCCTTAACACAGTGAGACTGCTCTGTATGATAATATAATATGGATTATGCATTGTCAAAACCCAGAGAGCTGTATAACACAAGACTGAGCTGTAATGTAAGCTATAGCCACCAAAATATTTCCACATTAGATCAGCAACCATAACAAATGTACAAGCCTTTTGAAACATAATAATAAGGGAAATGTACAGAAGAAAAGGGTGAGAAAAAGGAAGAAAAGTGAGAACTCTGCTCTTTCTGACCTATTTTTCTATGAATTTAAAACAGTTGTAAAAATAATACCATCCACTTAAAAAATAAATATACTTAGGAGCCAGGATTTGGGTTCAAGTAACTAAGCAATGTTAAATACTCTCTCAAACTTCACAACTGTCAAGAGAATATTTAAAAATTCAGAACATCAGCATATTGATTAATTTGACCAAGATACAGAATGAATTTCCTTTACATTTCTGACACACTGCCAATGTCTTCACTTTGCAAGGCAAAGCTTCTTAAATCTTTCCTATTTCCGAGCATACTTCACTTGTCTGCAGCTGTACCACGTCTCTGCCAATGTTTAAAGCATAAGTGCAGGGCCAGGGATGTAGTTCAGCAGCACAGCACCTTCCTGGCAAGCATGAGGCCCTGAGGTCAATTCCCAGTATCAAAATAACAATAATAATAATAATAAAGCATATGTGCCAAGGGATGGTTTCATATTTTATTAATAGTATTTATTTGAAGAGTCTATGCAATTTTAATCACATAAATTATTCATAGTAATTGCACTTAAATCATATTTTTACTCAACCTTATGATTGTTCTTTTTCCTATTAAAGTTTTAAAATATTGTCCCAATATATAATTTCAGCTACTGTGTAATCAACAATATTAAAATCAAACATACTGAAATAATTACATCTCTTAAATCGTAAATTTGTCAGAACTGGGCATGGTGGTGGATGCCTATAATCCCAGCACTTGGAAGGCTGAAGCAGGAGAATCACCCTGAGTTTGAATGCAGCTTTGGGTACATAGTAAGATCTTGTCTTAAAAAATTAAATCTAAAAATTGTAAATTATCTTAGATATCTTGCCTTTACAATAAAATTTTGGAGTATATACTAAATGACAAGGTTTGTGTGTGGAATATGAGAAATAATAAAGACTACTACATAGTTTCTACCATTTTAGAGTTTATATTTTTTGAGTGAAATAGACAAACGCACTGACAATTATGGAATAATTATTTCTACAGTGACTGGTAAGGTTTTATGTGCTTAAGTCTAATCCCCCCCCCAACAAAATTGCTTTTATTGTCAGACAGAGACACTAGAGAATTGGAAATATAAGACAAAAAGAATAATTATCAGGAGTGGAAAAAGAAAAGGCAAAGAAAGATGGCAGCTACTACAATACTCTGATTTGAGAAAGTGCCACACTTTACAGAGATAAGGATACAGTGGAAAAAAATGACCCCAGGTACAGATGGAAGTAAGAGGAACACTGTGGTAAATATAGGTGGAATTTCAAGTACAAGAAATGGGCATTGAGAAATGTATGCATTTAGAGAAAAGTGACACAATTAGGGTGAATGTGCGTGAGGGAATCAGTACAAGCTGTGAAGTTAAGAAGGAATGGATTAAACCTCAACAAGGCATCACCATTTAAAAGGTGATACCAGTTGATTAACAAAGGAGGAACTTGCAATAAAAATCCCAAAAGACTTAAAATCAGAGGGTATAAAAAGAGTGCAGTCATAAAATTTAAGGCAAGAAAATGTGTCAAGAAAAGACCAAAAGTCTCAGAGGCTGAAGAGAAATACACAATGCCTAAGACTACTATGTGCCTAGATGTACTTGGACACTGCAATTATCTTTAAGAAGATAGGATACACTGTTTTCTCTTCCTCCTTGCAGAGGTTATCATCCATCTTTCATTGAAGTCCCTTATTTAATCATTTGTTCAAATATATTTAAAGGCATATTATATTATGTCTATTATGTCACAATAAATGAAGTTCTTTAAAATGAGAAAGCAGACAGTTTCTGGAATTTGAAGCATACCAATGACAAACAGATGAAAATCTCTACCCACATGGAATATTCATTTGGAAAGTAGAGAAAACAGACAAAAAATAAGGGAAGGGAAGAGCAAATTTTAGTGTACTGAAGAATGATTGCAATGTTACGAATTTGAGATAATATATGACCATCAGTAAAAAAACGAATGACTCAGTATAAGATCATCATAATTTAGCAACAAAATACACAGTAGACAACTATGTCCCATAAAACTTTTCTTCAATACTGCTAGTGTTTTTAATTTATCACATTTGGTTTTTTAAGATTCTTTCTTAGAATTGCAATCTTTTCATCTGCATTGTCCATATATTCTTCAAGTTGTTCACTTTGTCCTTTAGTCTTTACCATATTAGCTATCGTTGTTTTAATTTACCAGTTTGATGATACCAATATCTTTGTTGTATGTAAATCTGGTTAAAATGCTTGCTTTCTCTCTTCAAACCGTGCCCATTTCCTTTTAGTTGCCTTTAATCTATTCTTGATATATTGTTGGACATAATGCACTACATAAAGGGAATTGCCATGAATAGGCCTCTCCTAATGTAATAATAGGGGATGAGTAGAGGAAAACCATCCTATAGTCCAATAAGTAAGTTTCAGTCTTTTAAATGCATGTCTTGAGACCATGAATTTCACAGGTAGATAGATACTTCTAAACATTGATGTTTTCTTTTTTCAAATCTTTAGGTGGTACAAGTGGACTGGACTTGTGTACTTCTCCTCCTCTAAGTCATTTGTGGTCTAACAGAATTCCACAGAATACATAATTTTTCTAGACTACTGGATTTATTAAAAACAGAATCCTTCGGGATGTTTCAAAATGGCTTCATTTTCCCTCCTCCTACTGGAAGTGTAAGGCAATTCTTTTATACCTGATAGTATGAGTACCATGACGGAACACAAGTTAAATGTCAGAAAAGTATGGGAATCTCCTCTACATCTGAGTCCACATGGATTTCGATTCTCAGGCTTGTCCATACTTAGCCTTTAGCAACTCATAAATTAGCATTTAGGCTTTCCTGCCCTAGCATCAGTTTCCATGGAAATTTCTGCTCCTATAAACTGTGATCCAGTGTATTTGCCTATCTCTATAATTGGTGTGGAAACAAGCAGTGATTTTTCCCTGCTACCTCACTTTCCCTTTGCTCTAAGAAGAATTATTGATTTGATTTACTTTATCCAAATTTTTATTTGTTAGGACAGAGTGACTTTCAAGTTCCTACATGCTGGACTAAAAACCCTTTAGTTTACTCTTCATGATTCTTTTTTTATCTAACAAGTAGTCACCTTGCAGTCCCATAAACCGTAAACACTTATACATCATTACATTCAGAGTAACAGATACTGGGTATCTTGTGCCAAGCTACGCATTAGAATAATATTCCCTGCTTTGTTTTATTAGTATAATCAAAAATACCTGAAGATCTTTTGGTAACTATAGAAGCCCAAGCACTCTCATGTATCCATGGGGAAGATAAAATACAGAAATTCATTACCACTTACCATTTTTAATAACCTGGGATTTCTTCTTAACATTTCCTTACTCTTATCATCCCCATTACCACCATCAACATCCAGATACAGTTCTTTTTAAAGATATTGGGGATTGAACTCACGACCTTTGTGATGAGCTCCCATTCCTCTATTCCCCAAGTAAACATTTTTTTGAGACAGGCTCTCACTATGATGATGCCAACCTGTGATCTTCTTGCCTCACCATATATTTTTAATGAAACTTTAAGGCTTCTTTATACAGTGAATACTCACATCTATCCACTTCTCAACATCAATGCTACTGCCATTTAGGACACCCTTTTTCTAGGCAACTATAACTTTTTAACTGGGGTCCCCTATCCTCTCTTGTCATTTACATCCATTCTTTCATAGTAACCATAGTGACTACCTAAAAACCAAAATTATATCATGCCTCCCCCTTTATTATTTAGTGAGTTCCCAGAATAAAATCTCTATACTGGTTGAATGATAATTCATTTTAGAAGCCAAATATATTTTACATACAATTATGGTCATAGATCTTCAACTTTAAAATACACTTTATATTCAGAAAAGGACAAAATTATGGTCAATGAGTGACTCATACAATACTTTGAAAAAAATAATAAGGGTAAGGCAAGTTTAAATACTACTACTAATGACAGCATTGTTTATTCAACACCCCTGATAAGCTGGAATTAGACAGAGAACTTATGTAATTTTTTTCTCTACAGTGATGTCCTTTATACCCTTGAATTTTTTTTAATTTAGGCTGGAGTTATTTCAGGGTGAAAAAAAACACACAAACATTTTGAGTGCCTTTGCATTTTTTCAGACTCTTTGTTCTTTTAAATGGCATATAGTCATGCCTGCCAAGGTTTGCCTAGATGACTATGGTGTAATAGAAATATGAATTTTGCAATCAGACGACTTAGGTTTAAATCCAAGATACAATATTTAGAAATTTTTGGAACAAACCTTATAAGCCCATTTCCACATTAATATACTATGGATGGATAATAAGCTTACTACTATAAATGATAGTAAGGATTGAATAATGTAATATATGTAAAAATAAAAAAAAATCCACATCGAAGATTTTTTCTTGACTGATTCATAATTTTAAAACATTACTCTGCAAATCAAGGGAACAATATGAGTTGCTCTCTAATTTTTTTATACCTTAACATTTCCTTTAATTCATATTATTGTTTAAAGACAAAGATAACTGTTCCAGGTATAAAAGGAAGTCTGACTGAAATGTACTGCATATATAGAATAGTGGATATATATATATATATATATATATATATATACATATATATATAAATATATAGAGATATATATGGTATTTTTTATTTACTTTTTGTTTGTTTTGTTTGGTTTGGTATTTTGAGGCAGGATCTAAATACTTAGCTCATACCAGAATTCACAGTCCTCCTGTCTCCCTCAGTCTCCCAAGTTTTGAGATCACAGGTGTGCACTGCCATTATGTTTATATCTTTGACAAGTCTACAAACTCGCAGTTCTTGTAAGAATTTCAATTAACTTCTCATGAGGAAATTGAAAGGAAAATAATTGCAAAACTGTATAGATATAACATATATATTATATATATTCTTCAGATCACCTCAACTATATTATGAAATTTATGAATTGAAATGGCTTTTAGAAGGAAATCCATTGAAACATATATGACTTTTACTAACAGTACTGCTAGCAACTAATATTACATATTTAATATTTCATATATCATGGTAAGTGTTTTATATGCATTCTCTTATTAATTATACTGACATTTTTGAATAAATATTTTTCTCTTCCTTTAATACATGATGGAATTAAAAACTCTTTAGGAAATTACTAAAGGATCATCATTCCCATCAGACAGTAAATCTGGTTCACCCTGAAGACTGTGAGAGGGTGCAGCAAGGCATCACGTCCAGCAGGCCAGTCCAAGGACTACCCACTCTGAGAGAACTCCACTTCAGTGAGTGGTAGTGGACAAAGTTTCTAAATATGCTTGCATTTCCTTCCACTACTGCATTTTCTTCTAGCTCACTGGCCACTCCAGGTTCCTGCCACCAACATGGATTCTATCTCAGTGTAACCTAAGAATATAGTAGCTCTTTAATGACTTGTGCCTTGGAGAGGCTTTGAGAGGACTATTATGTGTGATGCTAAAGAACACCACTCCCATGTTACCAGATTCAGGGGTACTTGGAACTGTTGGTACTGATAGGTTTTTCTTTCCCTGAACAAAGTATTGGACAAAACAAATGCAAAATGTAGTAAGGTTTTACACATATTAAAGGTAGGAAAAGGAATGAAACATGCTCTGAAGAGTGAGTGTAGATCACTTAAAGATGAGAAAAGAAATACACCATGCACAGTGCAAAGTTGGCCACTGAAAACAGTGGCTCCCAGCTTTAAGGCCATAGTGCTTAACATTTCCCATTCCTCAGGCTTACATCAAATCTAGCCATCCAATAAACACCTGCTTCTGTCCTTGCAGGAAAAATTGAAAATATTTCCTGATAGGTCTCAGGTACAAGGCTTTTGGGACTGTTTGCAAATCTTTCCTGGAACTCTGTGACTGAAAGTCTATGCCCACTTTCCCAGCCAGTTTTCTGCACACTAATCTCCTACCTTATTTCCCACTAAGAGAAATTAATTTCCATAACTGTTTATGGCATGCTAAGATAATGGAGGTATCCATTTTCATATAGCCACTCTCTTCCAAAAGGGGATGTAGGACCTACCTACTGGGAATTATCAGCTCTCCAAGTACCTTGGAATGGTATGGTATGGAATGGTATGGTATGGAATGGTATGGTTGGGTTGAAAAGAAGGAAAGAAAAGCTGTCAGAAGATAATGAGGAAAGAGTTAGTGTCTATATGTGAAGGATTATTGTCGGGAAACTAACTTTACTATTACGTTGGGGTTGTAGAGCTTAATATGAGAAGGACCAGTACAGATTTTCATGCTTTCTGTGGAGAATATATGGCAAAGAAGAACATAGTTAAATTACAAGAGCCTGAGTGCTTCACAGGATTACTCATATAATGGAGCTAATTAACAACAGAAGTCTCAATACAAATGCCTGTTCAAGCTGTGGTGAATTAGAGTCATTGGTGACTCTACGTATCTGCACTTGTAGCAGCACTTATAACATTTTAAGTCATTCTGCTGAGCTCTATGCTCTCAATTCTCAGTAGAGATCTGGCTACAAGCCCCCAGTGTGAGCCATGCAACCAAGTCAATTTTAGACTATCTTGAAATTTCTGCTGCAAGTTTAATTAGTATATCTTCCTTCATCTCAGTCTCAGGCCTAGTCTCTGGACATGAGCACAATTCAGACAATCTTTCTGCCAAAGCATAACACACATAGTCTAGAGTCCAACAACCAATGCAGTCCTTCCCAGCAGAAACCTCATCAACCTGGTCTTTGCTAAACAGCATTCTTATCAACATTCTTGTCTTCAGAGCTCTGGCCACAATCTCCCATCAAGTACAGATTAAGGCATTCTAGGGCCTACCTTTCAGATGGTATCTCTAAACTTTTCCAAATTCTTCCCATAAGGTACTTACAAAGGCTCTTGAACCACATGTTCAAGCAGTCACACAAAAACCCCACTTCTGGTATCAGATATTCTTAGTTACTTTTCTCATTGTTAAAACAGTATAACCAACACTGAAGATTAAAGGAGGAAAGGTTTATTGGACTCACAGTTTTTAGAGGGTTCATTTCATAGTAGGTTAGCTCCAAGTCAAGGTGGTATGGCAGAGGGGTATCATAGAGGAAGACAGGAAGCAAAAAAAAAAAAGATAGCAAGCAGTAAGTGACAAGCAGTGATCTTCTTTCTGTTCTTTACATCTTATTCATGCTACCCACTCTTAGAACAAGAAGCCTTAATCTTACCCATAATTATGTCAAACAAATCTGTAGACTAATACAGTAATCACACACCCTTGATCCCAATATCACCCACTCTAGATCCAGCCATCTTCGAAAAGTCTCACCTATGGCTGCATGAGGCTTTGGGGGTATATTTAAACATAAGCTATAACAAGATCACAGGAGAACAAGACCTTATGTGTGTAGGTAATATAGGACATCTTTTTGACAGAGCCTTAGGATTATTCCATATGATGAGTTCATGCTAGAAAAAGAACTCCATGATCGGTATAAAAACTGTAGGATTTCTTTTTTTTTTAATTTTATTTTAAAGAGAATAAAACAAAAGAGGGCAGTACAGAGCAGATCAGAACGGGACAACATAGGCAACACAGTACTTTGCATTAAGACAACCGGACATTAACAGTAGCTATCACAATATCTCTTTCTCTGCTATAGTTGAGCATAATTTCAAATACAATAATATCAAACATAGCAAATAGTATAAAGCCATTCAAAGAGTGAAAGAATTACAGGGCTTTCTGAACCAAATAACAGAAAATGATCAATGGGTACTATAATATCTCATTTTTGATAGAAAAATTTTGTTTAAACTATCACACATATTCAAATCCCAATAAGACACAATATGCTAGATAGAACCAATGGTAGTAGAAGAATAGAAGCATAGTAGGACTTCCAAGAAGGATGATATTAAATCAGCAATAACTGTCATAATGTTTTGTTTTCTTCAAAACAGCTGTTCATATCATCACGCATGATATAGTCAAACAAAACAGAATAAAACCATTCCAACTGATGATTGAAAACATTGAAAGGCTTCAAAGCTATGAGATGGGGACTCATCCTTACCATAAAATCTTATATACTCTTATCAGCTCTCATACTAGGGAGACTATATAGTATTTACACTTGTGAGTTTGGTTTATTTTGCTTAAGAGAATGGTCTCAAGTCATGTCCATTTATTTATAAATATCTCAATGTGATCATTCTTTATAGCTGAGTAGTACTCCATTGTATTAAAATGCCACAACTTTTTTATCCATTCTTCAGTTGATGGGCACTTAGGTTGTTTCCAGGATCTGGCTATTACAAATTGTGCTGCTATAAACATGGGTGCACATATATCACTGTGGTATGATGTTTTCAGTTCTTCTGGGAATATGCCCAGAAGTTGAATAGCTGGGTCAAATGAGACTTCCAAACCCAGGTTTTTGAGGAATCTCAAGACTGACCTCCACAGTGGCTGCACCAGTCTACATTCCCACCAACAGTGCAGAAGAGTTCCTATTTCCCCACAGCCTCTCCAAAACTTGTTGTTGGTAGTGTTTTCTATGCTGGCCATTCTTTCTGGAGTGAGATGGAATCTTAGTGTGGTTTTAATTTGCATTTCTCTCATGACTAATGATGATAAACATTTTTTCATGTATTTATTTGCCATTCATATTTCTTCATCTGAGAACTGTGTATTCATTTCAGATGCCCATTTTTGGATTGGGTCTTTGAATTTCGAGGGTCTGATTTTTTTTAATTCTTTACAAGTTCTAGACAGAAGTCCTTTGTCTGAGGAGCTGTCCATGAAGATTTTTTCCCAATTTGTGGGTTTTCTTTTCACTCTGCTGGAAACCTCTTTTGACATTCAGAAACTCTTTAATAAGATGTGGTCCCAGTTATTGATTCTGGGAAGTATTTCCCGTGTAGTTTGGTTCTTGTTCATGAATTCTCTACCTATCCCTATATCTTTGAGATTTTTTACCTACTTTGTCTTCCAGCAGTTTTAGTGTTTCTGTTTTAATATTTAGATCTTTGATCCATTTAAATTTTAGTTTAGTGTATGGTGATAGACATGGGTCTAATTTTAGTCTTCTGCATATGGACAGCCAATTTTTCCAGCACCATTTGTTAAAGAGACTGTCGTTCTTCCAACAAGCATGTTTGGCCCCTTTATCAAAGATGAGGTGGTTGAGTGAGTTTGTAGTTGTGGTTGTATCTTCCAATCTATTTATGAGGGAGTTGTTTACCTGAGTTGAATCCCACACATCTGAACATCCACAGTGGAGAGATGCCCCATGAGTCCCAGATATTTGGGAACATGTTTTCCCTCTGGAGGGCAGGTTCTACTCACTGCCGGTTCTGTGGTGTAAGCTGCTTTACCTCAGCTACTTAAGTCTCCACAGTGTATGTTGATATTCCATTGCAATAACAGAGAGCAGATGTTTATATCCTCTTTCTTATCCTTTTTAGAGCCTTTAGATGATATTATGGCTTCATTTGTGACAAATTAAGAAATGTTCTTGACTTAATTCTGGCCAAGAAAACCCAATATGGGTAATTATTGGAAATTTCCAAAAATGTCTACCTTCTTCCAATTTTGGTATAATTTTCAATGCTACTAAAGATCACGTAGGAAAGAGTATTACATTTTGTGGTCCTAATTTGTAGCCTGGAGGGCCACATATTTTTATGAGTGCAAAAGCCATTCTGAGGGGAAAGTTATTGGGAAAACCTGCAATACTTCAAGAAAAGGTATAAATTGGTTCTGTTTTTTTTGCCATGAAATGCTACATTGCACTAAACAGTGTTCAGGGGAAATTGTTTCCCAGGCACTGAAAAGGAACCATGTACCTGAAGTCCAAAATTCTGTTTGCTCATATTACTTGTAGTAAGAACATAAGGGTAAGGTTGAAGCCATAATCAGTATTTTAAAAGTTGAATGTTATTAATATAATCTGGAGGAGACTGATTGAAGTAGAGAGAATGTACTTTTTATTTCATTTCCTGACTATGCAAGGTGAGAGGGTATACTCCATACTGGTATTTTTCTTGGAGTACACATTGTTGCCACAGCCAATTAGGTTCAGTTTACTTCTATAATAACCTCAATGGCATTTCTTATGCAGTCAGGAATAAAAACAGAGAAATGGGAAATCTCATATTTGAGGAATATTGCTTTTTCATCCAAGTAGTTTTTCTGCAGACTCAGCTAGAAATGATCTTTGTTATTTACTGATATTTCCTGCCACTGATGTAATGCAGCTCTTCCCTGGGCATAGTAATGTCAACACAAGGGAGCCACACATTCCTGTTTCTTTGAAAACTAAATCTAGATTTTAGTCAAGCCATTTTTAAAGTTTAATTGAACTTTAATTTTTATGCTATATATGACATATTTAAAGTTTAAAACTATATTAATTTTATGTGTAGCATATTTAAATCCATGAGGCTATCATAAACATGTTAGTGAGCACGTCCATCACCTCTATAATTACCTTTTACCCTTTTCTAATCTTTCCCTACCCTCACCAACCTTCCAGGAAACCACTGGCTCTCTTACTTCCTGAATAAATTAGCCTGTGGTTTTTTCCAAAGTTAATATGATAAGAATCATAAATGTTTACTTTTTATTTTTCTATTTTCCTTTCATGCTACATAATAATTTTAAGATTCATAACTATTGCTAGTATGAATAATGTATTCTATTACTAGGTAATATTTTGTTATGTGAATATATTGCTACTTTTTAATCCATTGACCTGTTAAAGGACACTGAACTATTTCTGGTTTAGGACTTTTACCAAAAGATCCTTACATATTTAAATACAATTTGAAATGCTTTGCAATGTGCTCATACTTGAAACCAAAAGTTTTTTTCTTGATATTTTTAATCCATCCCTGTATCACATAAAAATTTTTCAAACAGGGTCACAGTCTATTTTGAATTTGTAATGGAAACTTTCATATACATACTTAAATAGAAAGCCTATCTTATGAAATTCCATGTACTCTTCTCTAATCCTTTCTCATTATCACTGGTAATTTGTATTTTATGTTTGCATCATATTATTGTTAATTTATTTAATTTCCCAGACATCTCTTCAATTATGTATATTTTCAGAATGTATTTCTAAAATATAAATGCTGTTTCACAACTCTGACAACTATCACACAAGTAAAAATATTTTAAAATCTTAAAAATGGATAAGTTAAATGAACTGATCATTTGTTGAATAAGAAACATAAAATACCAACAAACATGTGAAAAGTATTCAATCTCATGAGCAATAAAGACATATAATCCAAATAAAAATAACTATTTAAATATTTGCTAACATTCGGCAAGAATGTAAGTAAGTGACGATATTAAACAGAAGGGATACTAAATTAATTAATTAATAGTGTTATGATAACAAATACATTTCAATTCAAATGCAAATTTTAAACTATTATGAATAACTGGCATGAATAAAAATGATAAAACTAGCAAAATGTGTATATTTTGTAGTGTGCATATTTTGTCTCGTTGTATAATTTCAATTGAAATTGATTTACTTATATGTTTAAATATGAATGATTTCTTTCACACATTGTTAGAAAAAACTTGTATATTTTGGCAATGCTTTGTCAGTGATACTATATTTTAACCAACATTCAGTCAGTCATTGTCTTTGTAGACCTCATTATTAAATAAACAAAAATATTAAAAATATTGTGCTTACAAAGGGACAATAAAAAATTATAAACTTGCATGTTTCAAATAACTTAGAAAGCTACAACTGCTAAATAAGAATATGAACAACAGTTTGAATAATACAGTATATGTAACTTGAAGCATTAAGAAAATTAATTTATAATATTATTCTACAAGGTTCTATTACCCTTCAGCCTTAATAATTTTTAATTATGATGGCTACACTGTGCTTATGTAGGAAAATGTTCTTGTGAACTCAGAGTATTATAAAGAATGGGGTATCATGCTGACAACTTATTCTTAAATGACTCAATTTTAAGAATTCTTGTAATATTTCTTTAAATATTTGTCTAAGATTTAGGATAAATCAAAATAAAAATTTATTAAAATTATTACTAAATTATAAAACAAGTCAACTCATAAATCATATCTTTAATGTGATTTAGTGAGTCAGTTCACTATCACAATAATTCAAATTATATGTCTCTATACATTATTTTATAATAAATTGACACAATTTTAATCTCAAATCTTGTCACTATGTTTTCAACTTGAAAGAATGAACAAACTCAGTGATTCACAGGATTACATACATTTTACTAGATGTAAGTTTAGCTATATATTCCTTATGAATCAATTTGTCCAATCTTACATCTTCAGAGAGATATGTGGCATTTGTTAGATATTTTAAAACATGGTCCTTTTGTCTACTCAAAATATTTTATGCCATGTACTCTATGCCTTTTTTATATTGAATAATACAAATATGCTGCAAAGAGAAAATATAGATGAATCTAGAGATTATTAGTGTGAGCAATGTGAATCAGACTCAGAAAGACAAACATTGCATGCTCTCACTAATATGTGGAATAAAAAAAATAAAAGGTAACAAGTAGGAGGTAGACTAACTTTAAAAGGAGGGGGATAAGGGACAGGGAAGGTAGTGTAAGGGGAGGTAATGGAGCTGACTGTATGACCAAAATACATTATATGCATTGAAACTTCTCTAAAACATGTGTGAAATTGGGGTTGAGGGTGGGCATGTGGGGGAAAATGAATAAACATGTTGTTTGCAATTACACATCTGCCCTAAAACCATAGTCTATATAACTAATATGCACTAGTAAAAAAGTGAAAAAATGCTGCTGTTGAATGTTAATGTCATTCCATCACAATTAGGAAATGTATGTTAATCTCTTCTTCAAACACGTTGCTTCTTCCATCTTTATTGTTTTTAAATGTAACCATTTGTACATTTCCAGACTCTGGCACAGGCAACATTTGCCTCCAAGTTCATTCACAGCAGCTCTTTATTTTTTTTTTAATCTAAAAAAGAGAAAAATCATAAAACAAAAAGCAAAAGGCATAAACAACAACAAACTCAAGACAATGTCAATATAGGTTTTCACAACAGAATGAAAGAAATTTAACAATGGTTGGTATATTGCATACTTTTCTTTATCTATTTTCAAAGAAATGAAAGAAAATTAAAGAGAATAGAAAAGCAGAAAAGGGTAGGACAATACCGAGTTCAAGGCATTCAAAGGAACCAAAAAAAAAAAAATTCTCATCATAGAATCACTAGTTGACACATTACTCACTATCCCAAAAGATAGTTGCCAAATTTACAAAATCAGAGCATAAATAGTGATTAGACACTCAAACACTGACAGCGCAAATCCTTCTGTTCAATGTTCCAACAGAAATTCAGTAATATGGTCAACTATCTTACACACTATAAATTTCATTTTATTCTTTAGAGCACTTTCCTTCACTTTCACTTTCACAATATCTATCGTACTCTTTGGATCCCAGTATTGGGTCAGTTTTTGTTATTTTTTCACTAGAGAGATAATGTGATATTTACTCATGTGAGTCC
>PVJX010010945.1:0-55565 GCA_004027295.1 Dolichotis patagonum | reverse complement strand
TAAATTTGCCACTCACATAGGTGGAAAGTTATGAGTTATGAGAATAATGGAATATTTTCTCTTACACTATCAATTAAACAGAATTGCTTTGTCTTTTAAAGCATAAATCTTTTTGCTACATCCTTTCTGTTACAGTAGGAGTACATGAAGCCTACACCATAGGCTAGTGGTGGTGAACCTGTAGCACATGTACTACAACTGACTGTTATCACAGAAAGCTCTGAAATGTTTGTCATCACTGCCATAAACACTTGTCAAAACTTTTTTCTTATATATTTGAATTTGGCAGCTAAAAATGTAGATATCATTGCAAAAGTAACTATGCTTTGTGATCCACTGAAGAAAATATATCTCAACAAAAAAAGTTTTCCCTGATTTATTTGATACTTGTGCAGATTGTTATGTACTCATGTTTACAGACAGATATAAAGTCGTCAGTGATACAACTGCATTTACACAGAAATTCTCTACTATACATTAAACATTTGGGTAAGTGAAGTATAAATATATGTATACTCACCAGCAACACTGATGTTTTTTGCACATCCCAGTAGATCTGTTTCAGTTAGGACAAGATTTGTGTGAACCTCACACTGCAAATTGCTCATTTAGAGTAGTCAAGACATCTTCATTGCAATACTGCTTTTGCCTCAGTTTAAATGGACACATTGACCACATTATCTGCTGCATTACACCACATGCTCGTGTTTATCAGTTCTTGATTATGTGTTAATATAAGCCTGCTTCTGACCCCGTGTTATGGAAATAAAGTGCAAAGCATTGGAAAGGACTCTATTTTGGTAAGGAAGTAGAATGGGTATGTGATGCCTAGGAGTGTTCTGATTTGTTTCAGAGTTAACAAGATTTTTAAGGGAAAAAGGAGTCTGATATCTTAACAGATTTGGCCCGTCATGTTCATCAGTTTTATATCCACAGATTAAACTAACCTTGTCTCAAAAAGACAGAAAACAAAAATTGTGTCTGCACCAATTATTATTTTCTTATCATTATTTTCTAAACAGTACTGCATAGGTGGTTTGCGTAACATAAGTTTGCAGGTAGTAGTCTTCTCCTATTAAAGATGTTTTCTAGGATTCCTTCTGAAATCCCTGGTCCTGTTGTGACTCATGGTTTTTACTTTTTTTGTAGATGTTTTACGTTGTGGCAGTTCTTTTCAGAACTACTGGATCTTGGCTACAGTGGTTTCAGTACATCAATATTGTATACTTCGGTCTGATGGTAATTGTGCTTGCTCAACTTTTTGTGACTGGGTTCCCAGGCTGGAGGCAACCAAAATGAATCCTGGTCATGTGCTTTTCCTGGCCATTGCTCTAAGGGGCAGTGGATGAGAAATCCCTATTAGCAATGGTCAGCACAAATTCAGGAAGTGGTCTGAGTTTTCCCCAGTCTCTTCACTCTGTGTGGGAGTTGAAGGATGGGTGACTCTCACAGTAGAGGGAAGACTGACCAAATAATGAAAACATATTGTTGTAATGCAGTTCAATGAGGAAATAAATGAGGCAATTAGGTACTTGACTGCATAGTTTGCATCTGACTTAAGAACAAAAATGAAGACCATGTAATGCTCATAGACTCATTTGCTTTATGATGGTAATCAACCCCAAATAAAATTGTTTCTTTTTAAATTTTAGTGTAATATAAGTAGATGCTAATAAGATGTAAAAAAAAACCCTTCTTCTGAGAAAAATATAAAACAAAATAATTAGAATAACAATGGTTAATACACTGGGTATCATAATCTTAAATAGCCAAAGTGTTATTCAGAGTATAAGTCATAGAAAAAAAAAAGAAGGCAATCTGATTCAAAGAAGAAACAAGAAATAAAGCACCACACTTACCATCAATAAAGTAAGGGAAATTTCTACTATCAGTGTGTTTCTAGCTCTCATAAATGCAACTGGTTTTCATAAAATAAGAGGACTAATACATGGTTGTCGTAAATCAACAGTGTTCCCACAACACCTGTGTTGTCATACTAAGATTAGTGCCTGTGGCTTTATGATATGATGGAGAGAAAAAGGGCAGAGCTTAGTTTGAGGTAATCTTTCCAGTGTCTCCTTATTTGCAAACTGAAAATAATGCCTCAGCCCCAAGCCTCTTCAATGCCAGGGAAATAAGCTTAATTGCTTTGCTGTGACAATGATTATGAATGTGAAACTTGATGTGTTTTCAGGAAGAAGAAGCAAAGGTAAAATGCAGGGACAAAATTCAGATAAAGTTGTTAGAAATGTGTAAAACTTAAAAATATTTATTTTGTCCAAATTCCCATTGTGTATTAGGCCTTGCAGCATAATGAACTTTTAGGACAAAACTTCTGTCCACGACTTGGTGAGAATGGAAGCAGTAGCTGCCCCAGCTATGTAATGTAAGCCTATTCAGCGTCATATGGATTTGCTCCCTCTCTGGTGCGGTGGGAAAGACCCTTGGGCTTAGAGTAGGTGTAAGTCCTCAGTGATCAAATCCCTACACACCTAAATCATCTCATGTGTAACTGAGTCATTGTGTTCTAATACATATGAACATACTACACAACTCTTGGGTCCTTCCATAGTAGATACTGTACTTAATGCAATTAAGTGATTGTGTTTTGCTTTTGAAAGCGTTTTGATGCTTCAATGGTTAATGTAAGTGTTTTTTTCCTTGAGGACATTTGAGTTTTAAATGAGATGCTTTGATAAAGGATCAAGGATTTACAGCATCTGGTATCTGTGATACCAGTCCATGGAGCTAAGAGAGAAGCAGTGGCTTAAAGGGAGTGAATGTTCCTCAGCTGAGATCATGGCAGTTCTCCCCTCAGGCACTAGAAGACGTCACGAAATAAAAATCTGCACAGTTGAGTGTGTTGGTGTGTGTCCGTGGTCTGTTAAATATATCCTTTGAAGAAAGAAACATATCTCAATACACTGAGACAGACATCTGATTTCTGCAGTGACATTAAAAAAAGATGGCATTTTTAATAAAGTAAGATCATTTAATGTTGTACCGATATTTTCCTTTTCCATGTTCATTGTTAATGTTTGATTTTCATATGTTAGTTTATGTGAGAAGACAAAACATTTCTTTTGTTTCATGGCATCTTTCAATGCCTGAGGCAAAGAGCATTCTCAGAATAGTGACAGAGCCACTTCCTCTCCCTTTACGCTGTGGCTTCCCCTTTAGATCCTACTGTTGCCCACAGCTTGGCTCAGAAGTAGCTGTATACATTCTGCTCAGCTATTAAAAGAGCCATTTGGAACTCAAATGTACTCAAAAGAAGTCATTTTATGATTCATAGAGTGTACAAATTATTCTTAGAATAATTGAAATTATTCTTAGAATAGAATTCTTAGAATTCTTAGAATTCTTAGAATTCTTAGAATAGAATTGAAAGAAATTTCTGTTCTGAATTATTGGCTGTAAAACTCTGTGAAAATGAACAATGATTGCATTTACCAACCCACTTCCTTTGCTTTGATCCATGTATGGCAAATTGGTAAGAAAAATTCAGAGCCAGCCTGCTGGTCAGAAGGAAGTGGAGAGGCAACGTAGCACTCCTGTAGGAGGATCTGCCATAGCTTTGTGATAGCTGATACATTGTCTTAACTGGAGAGATTTAAAAATTTAACTAAGTGACTTAGCAAGGCACAAGGGTCCTCACTTGGTAAACATCCTAATCCTGTTCAAAAGGAAAGCATGGAGATGGCGTGAGTGCTATACCTACCCTAAGGGGTACATACGATATACAATATAAATACAATATAATATAGACACAAGATAAATAAGGAAAATAGGCCTGTTCTTCCCCTCCTTGTGTTCTTGCTGCCTTTCCTGTCTTCTGTCCCCTGGAACTATTGCCCCTGTGCCACGCCACCCTGCCTTAGAGCCATCTGATTATGAATTGAAGGCTTCAAGAACTGTGAGCTATATTAACCCTTCCTTCCCTAATTTGGGAGTTAGATATTTTGTCTCAGCAATGAGAGAAAAGTAACCAAGAAAGGCTTTAAAGAAAAAAGAGGCTGAAGGTGTTTTTAGTACTGCCAAGTTCCAAGAGATGCACAAAAATTGGAGCAAGCAGTAATTTTGACTACCACGTGCATTTTGACTACAGGATTTTTTTTTCGTATAGACTGTCCCAGGACAAGTCTATCCTCCTGTGTTTAGGGTCCCTAAGACTTGAATCTGATACCTGGACTTGTTGCTAGTGTGTTTCAGCTGAGGATCTTTTAATCTCAACAATCTTGGCTCAAGAAGAGAGAATGTGAGCTGAACAAAGCCCATACTCCCCGCTGTTCTCATTTTAGGATTCATAGCCTGCGTTCTGGATGGCTTTCTTATGGATCAGCAGAATGAGAAGGAACTTTGAGTTTCTTAGCAAGGGCTGTGGGAGACACAGCAGAAA
This sequence comes from Dolichotis patagonum, assembly GCA_004027295.1. Lineage (NCBI taxonomy): Eukaryota > Metazoa > Chordata > Mammalia > Rodentia > Caviidae > Dolichotis > Dolichotis patagonum. Next base: position 51,166 of record PVJX010010945.1, on the reverse strand, counting down.
CTCTCTGTACTGATCATCAAAATTCAATGAAAAACACTTCAAAAATCTATCCTTTGATGAGAACAGCATTATGGATTTGGAAATAAATAAATCAGAGAAAACTAAACAGGATCTTTACTCTGTAATTTTACCATGTTTCTTAAACTAATCCCATTCCATTTTTATATGTTTATTATGTCTCCTCTCTTGACTATTATAGGAATTAATTGCCTAGATATTATCTAGAAAATGGTAAGCTCTCAATGATTGTTACTACTATAAATTGATTATTAATATTTTATTAATCTATTGGATTCTTTACTAAAGGAATACTGGTGATGTTGAGTAAAATTTGACATATGCTAATAATGAAGCTATATTCTTTTTGTCATGAATTTCAGATGTACTGGTGAAGATTTCCTGACAAGTCTGGGTTTTGATATCTCCCCTTGGGGCTTATGGAAGAATCACGTGACTTTGGCTGGTGTAATGATTGTCTTCTTTGTAATTGCTTTCTTAAAATTTTTATTCCTCGAAAAACATTTTTAAATTCTCCATAGTTTACTGTAAATTATATTCATGTTAAACAGGAACACCATGATTTATTTTCAGTGCCTTAAGTTTTCCTTTGGTCTCCAACAGTTGCCATTGCTTTGCTGATCAACAACAGTTATTTTTAATGGAACTATTTACCAAAATTAGAGCAAACTGAGTTATACATAGAAGACCCCAAATCAAAAATTAAAGATACTATACACTGTTTATTAAACCATATTATTAGATAATAATCATTGGGAAGTAATCTAATGTATTGAACTGAAAAATGAAAAGGTAATTCTAGAGTACCTTGACAAACTACTAGTAACTTTAGCAATAGTGTCTGTACCTTTCAAATGAATAGATGACCAGTTTTATCTTTATAATCTATGAATTTATGATCAGATGTTATTTTATAATTAGCAAAATGATTTAACATAGCTTGGAAAGGAAAACCAGTGTTACTTTAGCATTAAAATAAAAACTTGGTGGTGGAAATTATGTGCGATAACATTGTTAAGGTTGGTAGAATGTACTGATACTCCTCTCTAGAGAACTGTAATATCTCGGGATTGTGTGAGGAGATGTTAGTTTCTTGTAGCACTTCTCAGGCTTTGTGCTTCTCTTCTCTCCTCTCAGGAACTGTTGAATAGTTTACAGTCTGTGTATCAGAATGTGTTGAGTAACTGTGCTAAGACACATGTCTGGATCTTGCCTCATCCTACTGCTGTATCTACAGAGTTGCCTCCTTGAAGAGCTGACCACTGATGGACTCAGTAATTCCCAAGATTTTTGCCATTCTAGAGATTCTAGACTTGTACTGTTTTATCTATCCCTGGACAAGCCCCCTGCTACTTGTTCACTTTATTTCCATATGATTCTCAATTTGAAAATTCTATTGAAAGTGTGAACAGCAGAAGTGAAAAATGTGAGGATAGTGTCAGAACTAGAAAATGATTTTGTTGCTGACTGGTTAACCAGAGATACCTTAAAATCTAAAAGAGTACATGATAAATGGATCCAACAGATGATGATGATGGAAAGATGGAAAGATTAATGTAATGTAAGATTAATTTAAGATTAAGTGGAATAAGATTAAGTGGAATTCTTGAAGAATTGAAGATAAAGCAAACGACATAAAAACTGTTAGTTGAAATAATAGCAAAAAACTTAAAAGCAAGGGAAAAGAATATAACATGAGTTATATATGAATGTATATTATATGAATGTAATATATGTATATTATATATGTATATTATATATATATGTATATTATATGAATGGAATATGAGTGAGGCATGGAGAACCTGAATAGCCAAAAAGCGAAGAGAACTTCACTATGACACATCATAGTCAAAGTCTCAGAAGTTGGACATGAGAACAGAATTCTAGCAGCAGTTAGAGAAAACAATAAATCACTTATAATAAAAACTTGTCACACATAACTAAAAGGCCAGGAGAATTTTGAATGAAATGTTTCAAGATGGAAAATATTTTTGTATCTTTCAAAAGTAATAGGGAAGCAAGATAATATCATGATGAAGAGCATCAAAAAAATACCTAAACACCAAATAAGCACTTCAAAACTCTTGAGGACACTCCAGAAACAGATGAAAAAGCTACAAATAACAAAAATTCTAGTAAACTCACATGCCACCTATCAGGAGCAGGGACATAAAAGAGAAAGATAAGGAATCAGTGACAGAAAAAAAATATAATGATAGAACTACATTAATAACTCTCAATAATAACTCTCAATGTGAATTGCCTCGATTTGCTAATCAAATGCACAAATGTCAGAATGAATTAAAGAATAAAATCCGATAGTGTATTATATGAACGAGACATTTATCACAAAAAGGAACCTATAGATTATAAATCGATCAATGGATGATAATGTCCCATGTAATGGGAACCTGAAAAAATCAGGTATAGCTATGCTATTTTCAGACAAAGTGGGCTTTAAGCCATAACTGATCAAAAAAGTCAAAAATGGTTACTACATACTGGTTAAGGCAACAATTCTACACCAAACAACACCACACCACAGCACAACTAACTGCTAAACAAGCACTACTTGATATATAGCCAGATAATCATAGCCACAATTATAATGGGAGATCTCAATATCCCTCTATAAAAAAAGATTGGTCATCTAGACAGAAAAAATCAGAGTTGAAAAATACCTTTGAAGAAATGGATTTAAAGGATATCTTACATATGTTTCACCCAGTGATGACAGAATATAGGTTTTTCTCAGCAGTAATTGGAACTTTCTCCAAATAAACCACATTCTGGTCAGTAAAGAAACCTTAAGTAAACATAAAAGAGAATTGAACTTATAAGATGCATATTATCATACAGTTGTGCAAGGAAACTAAAAATTAATGATAAAACCCACAAATTATACAAATTCATAGAGAATAAAAAATGTTCTTTTAAATAAATAATGGGTCACATAAAAGAAAACAAGAAAGAAATAATACAATTAGAGAGGTAAATCATACAACCAGATCATATCAAAATTTTTGGACACAGTGAAGGCACTCCTATGAGGAAATTTTCTAGGTTTTTTTGTTCATTTTAAAGAGTTTAAAAGAAAGCAAATCAATAAAAGCAAAATAAAGCCTTAAAAATGACACAAGACTTCAAATCAAGCTGATAGGAAATTAACAATAGTCTTTACATTGCAGATAGTTATCCTCAAAATAGAAGGTCAGGCCACAACATATGAGCATTCAAAACAGACCAAACAATATAAGCAGTCACAGTTTCCTTATATGAGCCAAGAACCAGCAGCACAATTATCTTAGCTACCTCCTGTGTGTGCATGTGTATATGTATATATATATATATATATATATATATATATATATATATATTGCTTTCTGTTTTTAATTTTTAAAAAGAAAAACAGAAAAAAGGGTAGAAATAACACAGAATTTCAAAAAATAATGGTAAGAAATCAACACTAGTTAATATATTACACATTGTTATCTTAGAAGTAGTTGTTCAAGTTACAAAATCTAAGCATAAAAAACAGACTATCAAACAATGACAGCACAAACTACTCTTTTTGATGAACTTACAAAGAATTAATACTATGGTTATCTGTCTTGCACACTTAAACAAACATACAGTTGTATGTGGATATCCACGGGTGGAGCAGGACCCTAAGGCTATGACAGGGCCCTTAATTCTTCCTGCATGGGAACCTAGTGAATAGGAGGCTGCTACTAGTGGACTGCGGATTGGCCTGAGGAACCCCTGGTGGGCAATTAGGTGGTCTTTTTGTAGCTCTGAGAGGAAGGACTTAGACATGCTGCAGAAATGCAGCCTTAGACTTCAACTTGGCCATTGAAAGCACTGGGGCACTCTCTGCCATCATTCTGAAAGGAGTGATTTTGTGGCTACTTGCCTTATCCCATGGGCTCATAGGAGGGATTCAGCAGCAACTCCCTTATCTCTGGTAGCAACAGGAACCCCAGTTTGCTATTCTAAACCAAGGGGTAAAAGTAGATGCCAGCCACAACTCTATCACAGAAAGAACACATGGCCTGCTTCCTCCTGGAAAGGTGAGATCTCCCTGATCTCATCCGACCAGTACGAGCCATGCTAACAGTGCTGTCTAATGGGCACATGAGTTTGCTCATGTGCAACAATAATTGCATTGTTGTGTGTGCACTCAGCGGCCCACGGAGGCAGCCGAACCTCCCATGAAGATTTTGCTGCCATCCTTGCTCAGTTGGACTGAATGGTGACAGCAAAACTGGACCAGCTCTGCCTGAGGTCAACAGCACTGGATCATTGAGTCGCTGATCTGGATCAGTGGATCCATCCCACAGGGCCTGTGCCTTGTTATGTACCGGTTGGGGTGGATAACTGGGAGATTCTATGATATTGTTGGGTGTAGTCCCATTTTGTTTTCAAGAAGTGAAAGCATCAGTGGGAAATCAAACTGTGGAGTAGGAACCACTCAACTTGTGTAACCAGACATCATGAATAAATGACACAAACAAGTGGTGGCCAGCCATTATATGTATGGTGACCACTAATTGGCCCATTGCAGATGCATTAAGGGTTGTTTGTGGCATCACAGGTTGACCACACCTATCTGTCCACTGGAGAAGGTGCTGAGCCTGGGGATTTCCATATGTTAAGGGCACTATCAGATCCACTCTTAAAGATACACCCCACAGTGGGATGCTGTGATTCACAGATTGTACCATTCTAAACATACATGGCCTGGTGGTTTTATCCAATGACCTTGATGCTGCCAGGAGCCATAGATCTAGCCCTCCAAGTTGAAGCCCTTGCTCAACATGTGGCCCAGGCCTTAAATGTTACACATCTGGCTTTGACATTGCTCACAAGTTAGATTTCTCAGAGGACAAACATGGTTTTACAACTTTATGGCTCTTGATTTGCTGACTGCAGTACAAGGAAGCACTTGTACCTTACTATATGTAGAATGTTGTATTGATATCTTTAGCCACTAGACATACATGTAACAATTTTTCACTAAATGGATGCAGAAATTTTTGCTGCCCAGGTCCTGCAGAAGGACTCCCTTACGAATGGTGGGAATCCTTGGTATTTATCTGGTGCTAGATAGCCATAAGCCACCCAGTGGTGTATTGGTAGTATTCTGTTGTTCCTTGTGTTGTTATTGGAGTCTTTGTGTACAGGCCCAGCATCATGGGCTGCTCACAAGAGGTAACACGTTCTAGACCTTTGAGGGAGTGGGATGTGGGGAACCACTCAGAGTGCTTCAAACCTGAGGGCTGTCTAAGGACACCTGAGGACATGACTGATTGTCAGTGCAGGTACACAGTAGGACTTAATTATATAACCATGGCTCAGCAGTGGGCAAACACACATGCACTGGTTATGACTGAAGTTAGAATGTAAATATAAGGTAACACCCCATATAAGAACTGTAAAATAAAGGCTCAGGCTGCTCTTGTGCTCTTGCTCTCTTACACTGCTGTGCTGTTGTGCTCTGCTCTTCCCCACGCTGCCTGCTATTGTTGCTGATGTGCTGCATATGTGCTGTCTTTAACGTTGGGCCCTCACTCTCAAATTTTTCCTTGGGCTCATGAGTGGGCTGACAGTAGGTAGGTATTATTAAACACTGTGTTTTTAAAGTAATCCTATATTGTTAGTTTTAAGCCTTACATTTAATATATGTATTGTCTTAGTTACTTCTCTCAATGCTGGGATAAAATACTTGGCACCTACAATTTAAGGTGCTTGCTTGCTGTGTATGAAATTTATAGAACACCCCCATGATTTAAAAAAGAAAAATATAAGATAACTCTATATCTTCTCAGTGTAATCCTGGGTCTGAAACTAAAATCTCTTAAAACAATGTTGAAGGATGGCCAGATATATATGAATTCAAGTAACATTATTTTCTTATTCAAATAAGTGAGCTTAAAAGGGGTTTGTATTGCCAGTGGTGAGTCTACCATGACACTATTCTAATAAAAAAAAAGAATTAAAGTTCTCCATGTACAAAGCTTTTTTGTTCTTTTCTAACTGCTAATTCCTTTGCAAAGTGCATAAAAGTCTTACATTTGTTACTTTTTGAGGGAAGAGGATCTTTTATACTTTATTTGGGAACTCCAGAAATAAACTGAAAATTCCTATGCTGCTCTAAGTGACTCCTGCATTGTTAAAATACCTATTTTTGCACCATGAAATGAATTGATGTGGCAAATATGTAGCAAAAATATTCACTGGAAATTAAAATATACCAACTGACTATTCAGATGCTTCTAAATGAACTGAGTATTGAGAAGGTCTTGACTTAGGATCAGTGTGGGCTTTGTATGAGTTTCTATCTCACTGCTACGGGACTGGTATCTTAGTAAAGGGATTTCACAATGTATTTTCTTGCTTCTTACCATTTTCATTCTCTCTCTGCTTCCTGAGCGCCATGGTTGGGCACTTTTCCTTCTGCTCTGTGTCCTATCATCTTTTTTGTGCCTTAGAATCGGGAAACTATGGACTAGAATTATAAGTAAAAGATAAACCTCCTTTCTGTCAGGTTACATATGTTGAGAAATTTCTCTTATTAGTAGGTCAGTGATTCTGATAATGGTATACAATCATACTTCAAATAAACACTTGAACCCTTGGTGCTCAAAAAACAGCCAATAAGATGTCTTATTTGTAGAGAAGGTGAATATCTCATGAGTATTTACTTTCTTGTTGTTGGGACAAAATACCTGACACACAATTTAAAGAGACTTATTTTGGCTTACAGTTTTTAGAGGTCTCATTCGATACTTAGCTGTTTATAAGGCAGGGCAACCTGGTAGGAGGACATGGCAGAGGACAACCACTTCATGGGATGGTGGCAGAATGTACCAAGATTTCTTTCTTCTTTCCATTTGTATTACATCCAGTTAACAAACCCACTGGATAGCTGTTCCTTCTTCAGTAAATCCATCACCCACCCTAGAAATGTGTTATACCAAACATGGGACTAATCTATTGGACTAACTCATGATCCATTATCACATATCCATTGCCCAGTCACATCCCAGAAGCCCCACCTCTGAGCAGATAACTCTATGGAATGTGCTGTAGACATCAAAGATTAAAATTTTTCTTCTTAATTTTATTGATATCTGCACATAATATTAGCACTTCTTTAGTCAACTGGAGCTACATGGCATCTTAATCCCTTTTTTGTCTTTGGAACAAAAAGCCCAACACTCACAACTTTAAAGAAAAGAAGTTCATCTTTTACTCACAATGTTATTCTACAGTTGTTTCATTCCAAGGAATAAAGGATGTTGGGACTTATGGGGAGACAAAGGTATCCAGGAAGGAGAGAAAGAAATGAAGAGGTAGGAAGGAGATACACTCCTGGAAATCCTGGCACTTTTGACAAGATCTCACAGGTAATGATGAGAATTTGGGGGGACATTTCAGATCTAAACCTTAAAATTTTTCTTGATCCCTCAAAAGCTCATGTCAACATCATTATAAAAAATGTACTTAATTCTTCTGTAACAGTTACCAAAGTCTTTAATAGTTTCAGCATTGTTTCAGCAAGTCCAATTCCAAAGACTCATTTGAGACTAAAAACAGATTATTATCTGTGAACCCATTAAAAATACAAATAAAAATGAAGTTAAACACTTTCAACATACAGTGGCACAGTATTAACTCTGCCATTCCTAAAGGGAGAGACAGGCAGATGTAAAGGAACAGGAGGAAAGTAAAGCTGACACCTGGCAGGGCAAACATTAAGTCCGGTAGCTCCATGTTTCACACTGTATGCAGATTGTTGGAGATCTAAGCTCCAAAGTGTTTGGGAAGCTGCCCTGCTATGATCTTGCTTATTTGGGTCCCATGGCTTCTTTCTTGCAATGGCTGCCATCACTACCTGTGCCATCACTATCCTTACCATATATTCCATGTTCCTGCCATCTCCAACTTCCTGGGGTCACCCCTGCATATTTTGGCTCTATTTTCACACCTTCTCTCACAAGATATGGCAGGGAATCTTATCTGATTATATTTTTGCCTTGCCTCCCATGATTTCTGGAATATGGTATGAAATCTCTATTACTGCACAACTCTTGCATTTTGGACATCTATGAAAGCAACACTGTTAGGATGATGCCAAAGTCAGCTGACAGTTTGAGGAGAAGCCAGGCCCCTTACTTGTGGTTGTAGATGTGAGCACTGTGAAGTGAATCTCAGGGAACCAGAAAAATTTCATGGCACTTAAGATCAGCTTGGAAAAGTTTGGAATGAACTCATATTTATCTAGCAAAACCTGGTCTCAACATGCAAAACATAAACTAAACTCCTTTGTAAATAGGACTCAAAATAAGGGGACATGTCTTTGCTATAATTTATTTTCTAAAACAAATAAAATATAAAACAAATTTAAAAAGCCCCAAACCCTATTGTGGTTGGGAATGTATATATACATTGGAATGTATATATACATGGGGATATATATAGCATATATATATATCATATATATCATAATATAATATAATATGATATAATATATCATGATATATATGATATATATGATATATAATATAATATATATGAATATATATATTAGTTCACCCCCTTTGGTGCTGGGACATGAATCTTGGTCCCAAGACCTTTACCATTAAGAAAATTCCTCTGCCTTCCCATTTATATATGTAATTCCAGGATTGTGTACTCAAATTAGTTGTTGCTTCACTTTGCTTGTTCATGTATTTTCTCTCTGTTTCACATGTCCTCCCCTGATATCTGGGGAGTCAGAGAGGGAGGGAGTGAAAGAGAGAGAGGTTTCCTCTTGAAATTTGTCTCCCAGCTTGTTATTAATGAGCTATTAAGAACAGGATCTGAAAGAGTTGCCATAACTGTGGCTTACAATAAATCAAGGCAAAAATCTATTTCTTCATGGTTAAGAATGATTAAACTGATAGAACTGAAGCTAAAAGAATAATTAGGTAGAAATGCTAAAGTTATTGAAAAATATACAGTAGGATGTTTCAATATTATAAAACATTATGTACCATCAATTTTTTTCACTAGTCTTTTGTTAGGACTCTCCTGTCTTGGGTGAACAACTAACAAGAGTTCCTAGTGTCGATTTAAGTAGGTAACTAGTTGTTTGCATGATTTTTGTTTGCTGTGGCAAAGCAGAAGATATCTCCATGCAAGCACGCATCTCTGAGGGCAGATGTTGGAGTTGAAACCCAGCTATTTTCCCAAACCCATAGTTGCTTTCTAGATTATGGAGCCTCAGAATATCATGGGGAAGTGCATGTTGGAGGCCTGCTAGGATTAATACTGAAGAGTTTCATGGAAATTTTCATTTCCTTATTTTATGGAACTTGGGACACACTCCCCCAGTCAGTGTCCAGGAAAGCACTATCATTCTTTCATCTTTGGCTTGGGCAAGATATGTGGGCCGAGCAGGTCTTCATCAGGCAGGGACACTGCTGAAACAGGGATGTCTGTGTATTTGGAAAAGCCATGCAGGCAGGAATAACAGACTTGCCCTTAGGTGCACGGCAGTCTTTAGGCATCCAAGGTGGAGTGTTGGTTCTTGTCCAATGGGCGTCTGAACCCCTGAGTATGCAGGACTCATATCTGGCCCTGACAGGCATCCCCACCCCTAGAAGTGGCAGAGGACAACACCTGCACCACGCTGGCTCCCAAAAGCGAACCGCGCCCTGTGCACCCTGTGCCCTGGCTCCCTGTGCTGTTTCCTCCACCCAACCCAGGTGACCCACAGCCTGACACAGAGCACACCACCCGCCCGCCCGCCAACCCAGGTTTGCCTGTGGTGAGTACCCTACCCGTGAGAGGATGGAGGGGCAGTCCCTGCAAGGGAAGAAGCTGCATACTGCAGTCTGTGTCCCGGAGGAGAGCAGGAGGTCAAAGGAAACCTGCAGCCCCAATGGAGATGGGGAGGCTGGAGGAGGCAGCCAGGAGCAGATCCTTGGTCCTGGAGGAGGTCTTAGGGATGTCTCACAACTGCAGGAGCCCAGCAAGGGACTGCCTGCAGCCGCAGCTACGTGGGAGACTGAGGGCTAAGGGCCAAGTGAACCCGAGATTTTGTGGGCAACCTGGAAAGCATAGCACGAGAAACTCTTAATATAACTCAAGTAGCTCAGGTACTTCCTGTCATTTGGTGGAAATTGCTCAGGTGCTGTTTACAAGTTTCCAGGACTCCTCTCTAAGGTTTAAAAACTGTTTAAAATGTTAGTGCTGAAACTGTGCCTCTGAGTCCTGGTGTCCTGAGATCCCAGCCCTTAATTACTTGAGCCCAGTGAACTGAGCCCAGTAAGTAATTTGGGATGAGTGTGTGGTGGGAGAGGTAAGTGGGATTTGTGTGTGTACATCGTATTAGAAAACACTGCAATGCTTAATAGAGATGACTGAGTCTGTGGCTCCTCACAGAATCCTTTGAAAGTGAGTATAAATTAGAAACTGTCAGTTCTCTCCCTCTCTTTGTCTCTCACTCTGTCTTTTTCTGTGTGTGTGTGCATGTGTGTCTTGAAATGATAACACAATGCAACAGATTCTGGGCTTGGGCCAGTCGGTATGGTTACCCTCTTGCTTTCCCGCAAATGTCTAAAGATAAGTGTAGTTGATATAGGATCAGGAAAAATTACTCAGAATGAAAGTTACCATGGTTGAAGGTAAATTTGGTAACAATAGTGTTTTGAAGGAATTCATCAATCAGTTGTATTTTCTTATCCCAGAACATGAAGTTTGTCTACATTTTTGCTCATTTTACCACAGTTATTGATTTCCTCTTTCTATTTTTCTGTGAATAGTTGATTTTTAATAATTATAAAAGTTTATCAACTTATAATTCTAATTAAAAAGATATTTTAATCAATACAAAAACACAAAACTATAGATCGTAAATCTCTCAATATTTGATATTGCATGTTTTGTTTCCTTACATGACAGAAGATATAGAAAATCTCTTTGTTTTTCATAAAAATATACAGATTAATAGTAAAAAAATAGGCATTTTTGAACTAGGCCCTGGATTTTATTCAGTAATTTCCTTAAAAGACATCCTCATCTGGTTCACAAAGAATTAAAATATCACACATATATGCAAAATCTATTTCTAAACTTAACATCATTAAGTAATTACAGTGTATTTATGAAGCTCTTCCAAGATCCCTAACCTTATTGTCAGTAGGGTTTCCAGTTAGCCACTAGGGCTCACATAAAACACAAAACAAAACAAAACAAAACAAAAAGCTGGATGCCCATCGGGAGGGAGCAGGGCTGGTGAACTTTGCTGTTAGCTTGTTGAATATGGTCTTAAGAGGTCTAGAAGAACTCAATATCTAAACAGAAATATATTTCCTTAGGATTCCCCACATGAGTAAAGCAGGCTTGGGGCCTTTTATGAGATCAAGATCTTTCGAAGTAATTTAGTCATCCACCATTTAGCTTGTGGTCAATGGCTCCTAGTGAAGCCTCTGAGAGGATGTGGAGTCATTTTTCCTGTTGGATTGCTACAAAGTACTTGGCTTTCAAGGAAATTCTAAACTTTTATGAAATATACTCTTTAGTCTCAACTTTAAAGATGTTTCCTTTCTGTCCAAACCAAACAAAGTTCACATCTTTTAGTTAGGCTTTTTGCTTCTGATTCTCACTGTAAACCTGACTGGAAGTTGCTTACTCTACCCAGGTTGCTGTGTCAATATTAAGCTGACTTGAATTTTCCTTAACCTGATCTGTTAGTCTGCTATTCTTAATCTGAACCTACCACTGTTTTGGAGCCTGAGCACAATGTAGGACACTGGTTTTTTTTTTTTTTTTTTTGTTTTTTGTTTTTTAAATCAGAGTCCAATCCACATGGCCTCTATTGCAAGTATCAATGTGACACTTATTTCCAGCTGAAATTCCATGAACCTTACATTATCTGCCCATTTTTATAAACATTCTGGACTTCTGAGCTGTAAACATAAGTACCATTACACTGTTCTTATAGAACTGTAGAATTTCTCTAGTCTGCATCACCAAGTCTTTCTAAACTCCTCCTTCTTATCTGTTACACATGCTTCTGAGTCACATGGTCTGTGTATTGACAGTTGTTACTCCAGTGCTGGTACCCATTTTTGCTGCTGTTGTTGCTTTAATCTCTTTCCTCTTTTGGTACACAATGCCTCACTCCAGTAGCTTAATGGAAGAGATATGTTTTTCTGCTCACAATTTTTGAGAATTTAGTCCGTGGTTGACTGACTCTAATTCAGAAAAAAAATGTGATGGATGTTCATAGCATAAGAAATAGGCTCAACCAGTGGTAGCCAGGAAATACAAGGGAAGCACAGTATGGAACCATAGAAGTAGGAGTCTTCCAGGTCACGCTTTAAGGCGTCCAACTCTAAGAACAAAGATTCCCTTCCAAACAGCCCATTCAACTGTTAATTCATTGTTAATTATAGTGTCTCAAAGTTACAGTCACTTTCCAAAAGTTATACCTCTGAATTTATAAGACATTTGGGAGACAATTTATATCTAAATGATATCAGGTTCAGTTTTAAAAATTACTGCATTTAAAATAATAGCATTTTGAAAAAAAAACTATTTGCACAATCTACCAAAAAGTAAAAGAAATTTATGTATGCAAAGGCTTCTAGTAAAATTTCTAGGGATTATTGTTATTGGACCTATAACATAGGGTTCAAGCATGTTTAATGAACATACTTAAAGTCACAGATAATTTTTATAGTTTGGGATGTCATTGATTTGGTCTTTCTAAAACTACATGTAGAAACCAAGAGATATTTGAGAAGTAGAGAATACTTCAGATAATAATGGCAATTTGTCTAAGACTTCTACATAAATGTGGAAGAATCACTGAAGCAACCTATAATAGGTGAGGCTCTTAGAGAATGAATGAACAAATAAATGTCAGTGGGAGATCAGAAAATGACCTAGTGAACATCAATAAGTTCTCTGGAGATACACACACATATGTGGCTTCATTATTTCAGCCATAGTAGACCCTTCATCTTGCTTGGTTTTCCTTTTCACAACAGACAGGGCAAACACTATAACACTATAATTTCCTCAAGTCAATGGGATTGAAAAAAAATTCATATCCTGCTTTGAGTTGTCCTGTGCATAGTATTGCTACCAGCAGGTTATTCTAGAAAATAAAGCTAAGAGTTCATTGGTTGTTACCTCCACTTATTCTCAGCAGCACCTAACAGTATAGCCCACCTGGTAAGCATCTATTAATCTATTAATTGATTGATATGCATCTGGGTTGTATCCAAGACTTAGCTATTACAAAATGTGCTGTGATATACATGGGTGTGCATTTATCACTGTGGCATAGTCTTTTAATTCTTCTGAGAAGATAATAAGAAGGGGAAGACTGTAAACAAGAACAAAATATATAATAGATATTGTGAAATTAGAAGGAATTTTTCAAAGGAGAGGGGAACTAGGGGGAGTGGATGGGTAAATAAAAAAGCTAAGAAAATTAGATAAAATGGAAACAAAACTTTGTAAATAAGGAGGAAGGGTTGAAGAAAGAGGACAGGAATGGGGGAAAAAACAACCAAAATATACTTTGCACAGGGATACATTTCCTAAAATGAAGGTAGTCACTTTGTATATCTAAATTCTACCAATGAACTTAATAAAAAAGAAATTTAAAAAAAGACCTTCCACAATGTGAAGACCCAGGGTCCATCTGTAAGCCTGAAAGTAGATATCAGCAGACACCAAATCTCCTAGTCCCATGTCCTTAGTTTTGGAAGCCTCTGGAATTAAGAGAAATAAAGTTGTTACTTATAGAAATTATATGTATCTGTGTATTTTAAGGTCCTGTTTTCAGTGAGCCATCTCTTTAAAAAATTCCCACATTTTACCAGCATATTCAGTTATGAACTCATCAGTGGATTAATCCACTGATTGCCAGTATCATACCCCATGATCCAGTCAACTTCCAGAAGCCTCACCTTGGGATACATGTGGTGTGAGGTCATTTTAACTGTAAACCATACAGACAGATTCCCTAAATGACTAACATGGTTATCTGTAGAGCTGAGAGTGGTTTGACAAAATGAAAACCAATCTTTGTTTTGTCATAACCTTTGTAGGCTCAATTTATAAGTTATGGTATTCCAGCAAAAACCACCTTTATGTCTCTGACATCTGGAGAAAATGCAAATCATGCTTTTCAGGAGCAACAGGTTTAGGGCATAGGAATTTGTTTGTCAGTTGTGTTTAAACAAAGTTATTTGTGTGTAAGGCCTTCTCACTGAGCATGCACATCACTCATAAGGAGGTCCATTGTCATGCTATGACCTGTAGATTGTGCAAACAGTTGTTTCCTGGAGCAACCTCAGTGAGCAGACTGACCCCAAGTCAACTTGAATGATCAACCTTGGAATTCAGAGTCCATATTAGGTGCTTCAGGGTATATATATATATATATATATATATATATATATATATATATATATCAATCTATCTATATATATAAAGTAAGAAACAACATGAGAAGCTTTGATGGACAGATGTCTTAAATATAAGAGATAATATTTGGAAATTGAAATGCATATGTTGTGCTCCTTTTTGTATTTTTCATGAAAAACAGCCACCTGGTAATAAAACCCTAAGGCCCCTTACTTCTTGGAAATGTAATCTCCCTCTTCCCAATCGCTTCTCTTTCCTTCTTTCTTTCTCTCTATCTCTGTCTTCCTTTTGTTCTCCCTGCTCACCTGTCTCTCCTTATGCATCTTCCCCCTCTCTCCCTGTGCTTTTGAGAAATGGTCTTACTATGAAGATGATACCAGCCTTCAAGTAATGATCATTCTGCTTCAATGTCCAGAGTGTTGAGGTTCCAGCTAAACTCTACCATGCCCAGCAAGGTTGTAGTCTCTTGAGATTCATATAAGTAAATTTTTTAGAGAGTTTTGCTTGCCAAGCATGCTGGAATAAACTTATAATCCTAGTACTCTGAGAGACTGAGGCAGGAGGATAAACAATGTGAACATTACTAGGTAATTTAGTGTCATATAAAGACAATATTCAAAATAAAAATTAAAGAAAAATCTGGTTGCATAGTTCAGTGTGAAGCCACTGGGTTCAATTTGCAATCTTATTTAAAAAAAATGGACAGAGGTTTGCCCTTATAAAGGAGCCTACGCTTATGAGGCAGAGGGCAAATCTCTACTTAGTAGAACCTTTGCTAAGAAAAAAATATAAGGGAAGGCTGCTCCCTAGTGTACCCAAATGTGAAGTAGTTATAAATGTTACAGGGTTTAAAATCTTCCTGTGCAGACTTCCTATCTTCCTTTCTTATTTGTGCAGTTTTCATAATAGAATAACTAAGTTTGGCACTCTGATTTTAGATAAGTATACAATTAAGATTATGGTAAAAAGTAGATAAAATTAATATTTTTATTAAAGATTGTTATTATTGTATATATAATATATATATATATATCAAAATATACTGAAAGAAAATGTTTAAACTTTTCAAAAAGTAAACTTGTTACCTTGGTGGTTAGAATACAAAAATAGAAGAGGATGATGTATGTAGGGTCCCAGAAATAGCACAGCTGGAAAGAGAAGAAGCCCTAAAATCTTCTTTAGAAGAACTTTTTAAGTTGATTATATTTATTATTAGCCCAGAAATCATGAGAAGGCTAGGTACAGTGGGATGTGAAGTTCCTTGGAAGCTTTCATCAATGAACTTGAGGTCCCTGTATTGGGTTTAGGACACAGAGAGTAAGAGCAAGGCATTTAGGATTAGTGGGACTCTGGAAACCAGGAAACAGCAAGGAGGAAGGAGGCAGCGTTCTGTCACAGAGAAATCTACATATGATTGAAGTGTTTTTCTTCATTTAAAAGCAGCTGTTAATCCTGTGAGAGCACTACCAGTGTCTAGAAAACTGCTCCTACAGGAAAGACTAATGTATACTTAAAGACACTATTTTCTAACACAGCACATTGTTCATAAGCATTATGCACTAGTTTGTACTGAGATGTATTTTCTTCAGTTTCAAAATCCTTACTACACTGTTTGTTTCATCTTGGAGAAAAGCATAGTTCTGTGTTAGTGTTTGAAATGAAGTTTGTTTGCAGGTTTGACTGTTTCCTTTCTTTCTCATTCCTTCTTTATTTTCTTCATTTCTTTTTAAGTTATACCACACTTCAGTAATATGTTATGTGTTGGTTAGATCTGTGTAATAATTTCGTTTATTGCTCATGGGTACCTAAGGCTCTGCACTCCTCTGAGGCAGATGTTTGGACGCTAGAAAGGAAGTTGGAGTCCTCAGCAATGTGAATTCAAATTCACTGGGCAGGTGAACTCTCTATAAACCCTTCTAATGCTATTACTGTGTTTAGAAGTTATAGCCCACTGTCTTGGGTAGACATAGGTGTATTTTCTTGTGTACTTCAGTTACATTTGTTACTTTTTATTTATAAGGAACTTCACAAAAAGCTCAGTTCCGTCTTGAGTCAATAATCTATTTAAAGTAAAACAATGTGTTCTTGTGGTTCTCTTAATAAGTCTCTATGGAAGGTAGAAATACCCTTAGTGCCTGAACATCACAGTAGGAGAGGTGTTGATCTCTGCTGGAAGTTGCTCTGTAGCCATTCCTAGTTTAATGACTGAGTTCTGTTCTTGTGCCTAGGTTGTTAAAGGAATTGGTCACTAAGTTGGGAGCTGTAATTATAGTATGTGCTTTACAATATTCAGAACAAAGAAATGACAAAGGAAACTTCAAGTTGATAACTTTGATAATATTCGCATAACTCTGACATGCAGCAATGTATAACAGGATATAAAACTCTACCATACAATCAGTAAAATTAGTTCTGTATATAGGAGGTGTAGTATTCAAAAAAAGACACTGCAGCTCTCTAAACATGATGTACAGAGTCGTATAAACCAGAAAAAAATTTGTTCTAAGTCTGAGTGGTGGAATGCAAGTTGAAACATTTGTTAATGAAGAAAATCTGTATTTGGTTTCTGAAGTCATGGGCAAATGGTTCACAGGTCTGCAGATTAAAGATGTGAGTCCCCTGCAGTGCCTATGCCTTTTCTTTTAACAGCTTTTAACTGTGGAATGGAATTTTGGATAATTTTTACCATTCACAGTGATTGCACATTAATATTTAGTTCTTTACTTTTAATTCCTTAGATGCCAAGCTCAAAATGATTTCGTAAGTGTCCATTTTCCAAAGTGAGTGTTTTGAATCATAAATTTCTGGGTACAGAAGCAATCACTTAGAAATTATTTTCTAGCAGTTTGGTTATACTATGCTTGTAAGTGGCTCCCTTGAATTTTCCAGCTTCGTATTTGTAGAGTTTAATTAATCTATATCTTCATACTTTCAACACTTTTGGAAAATGCTTGGCAAATATTTGATTAAATGTTAAGGTTTTTTTGTTTTTACTTCTCCCTCTGAACTCCAGTTGCAAATATGCCAGAACAATTTCTTTGTGTTTTTTTTTAACTTTATACTCTCTCAAGTTGTTATCTTTTTTATATTTCTTAATTTGTTTTTCAAGGTAAGAGACTCCTTGTTTTGGTTTCTTATATATCATTTGTCAGCTTTAGTATTCCATTTATTTTTCTGTGTTAACTGCTGAGATCATGTATTTAATTTTTAATTTTTACTTTTTTTTAGAAATAATCTGTTTCTTAGGTGATAATCTATATTTTCCTTTGTTTTATCAAACATCGATTTTATTAATATTACCAGTTGATGACACCAGTCTGGATTATTACTTGGTCTATTTCTCTGTATTAATTTCTGGAGATATAGGTATCCTTTTCTGACATGCATGATAATTTCAACTGAAAGTGTGGACAACAGTCTCTTTTTCGCAATAGGATTAACATTCTTTCAGCAAAGACTGAACAGATCACTGTGAGGAAGCAGAGCTGGCCTATTTTCCATCTGGCCATGTCTCCAGGGCATAGCCTTTCTAATCTCAAACTGCATTTTTAGGACTCTCAGATTTTGATGTGGCTGTAAGACCAAATTTCCTAGCTGAGAGCCTGCTGAATTATTTTCTCAGATATTTTCTAGTATTCCTCTAGTGTCTTCTTTCTGCTTGGTTTTCCTGAAATAATCCACATGCAGGTGCAGTTTGCCTCTGCAAATATCAGGAGGGGCAATTACAAGGTGCTGAGCTGGGTTCAGGGCTACTCTTTTCTTTCCAGGATTTTGATTCTCTTTTTGTTTCAGGGAGCTTTGGTTTCTCTCATCAGAGAGCTCATCCTACCACAGCTTCTCATATTTTGTCCACCTCTCTATGATACTTCCCATGACCATGATCTGGTTGAACCTGTTAGTCAAACATACATAGACGGAAAGTACTGCAAGGATGATTTTGGCTTTAAAAAATGAAAACTAGTTTACTGCAGGTTACATTTCAATCCTGTTTTACCAGCTCTGTTCATGTAATAGTTAGTGTGAAGAATTCTCTTTACAGGGCCTTCTGTAACTTGTTTCATAAAACATTGAAAACTTTTATAAACAGCATTCAGGTTTTGCTTCAAAATCTTGTGATCTTTATAGGCCTTATTCTCCTGATCGTCTTAATCTTAATTCTATATCTTTTAGAAACTCAATACTGTATGTTTAGCAATTAAGAAGATGATTGTGTCTTTGGCAATTATTTTGGAATTTACCATCTTACTTGATTAAAAGCATATAATACTCAGAAGTATAACGTTAGGATGTAGGAATTCAGAGAAATTGCTTCTGTCCCTGAATGAGTCGCTAAATCCTTTGGATATGAACAATGTCATAAATTCTCAAAGTAAAATAAAAAGTGGGAGGTATGATGATGATCATGTAGTATTTCCCTGAATATAAAGTGCTTCATACTCTGCTTTTCAAGCCATATTAGTCTCACCATTAGGTCTAATTACATCTTAGGACTATGACAATAGGACTCTATGTATTTAAGGATGCATCTGTCTCTCATAATAAGTATTAAAGTAGTTGTGTATGCTGCTATTGATAAGGAATTTACTTATTATGATGCATTTTAAAACATACTGATTTAAATATACTACCTAGGGTTTACAATTGAATGTGATGGGATTCATCTAACTCTTGCTTTTCCTTCTACAACACAGGAGAACTCTCCAGATGTCCTCTAGAAATGACCAGTTTCATATCCCACTATCACAAAGAAACATCAGTGGTGTCGCTGAGATGATCCCCAATGACATGAAGTTACATACTGAAGGAGCTGTGTTAAGTTTTCATAACATCTCCTATAGAGTAAAAATGAAGAGTGGATTTTTACTTGGTAAGAAAACAGTGGAGAAAGAGATACTATCGAATATAAGGTATGTGTTCCATCTTTTTAAAAGAGTACTGTATGATGTATACCTTGATTATACAGGTTTTCCATATTACCAATAATGTATGGCGAGCCCTTTTGTTCATGTATATGTATCAATATATAGACATATAATTTCATTTCTTTTGGGTAACCTTGGAACACAGTGATGAAATTACTTTTCTTTCATCATCAAGACATTTTAAAAAAGTGATTTGCATGTTTTTAACAAAAGGTTAATAGAAGAAACAAATTTGGTATTTTTATACTTTGTATTCCTACTTTGCCATAAAGAAGGAAAAGGCTTAAGTCATTGACAGGAAAATAGATGTACCTTGAGACCATGATATTAAGGGAAATATATCAGACCCACAAGCATAAATGCTTATGGTTCCCCTAAAAAGACAAAAAATACATAAAGGGAAAAATAAAAGATAATAGGATGTAAGTACATGGATTTTATTTAAATGGACAGGGGATCAAGAAATGGAGTGAGAGGTGAGGAGTGGAGGGAAAGAGGGTGAGTAAAATACTGAGATGTGTTATATTTGTGGCATGAGACTCCACAAAAAGAGTATCCGTATGTAATGCAAATATGTACTAAAAAGTAAAAACTAAAATGTATCTATCAAATATATACTCATGTATCTCTTGTTCATTTCCCTGAACAGATTTAGGGTTTATAAGTATTCATGAACATTCACAGATATATACATATCTGTCATAGTTTATGTAGGTGGCCCCAGGCCTCATGTGTTTGCATCGTGCATTTGTGATTGGTTCATTGTCTAGCGCTTGGATTAATGGTGTCAGTGCTACACCCTCCTAGGGGTGGAGCCAGCATACAATGTAATGGCTGGAGGAAGGTGTGTCTCTCTCTCTCTTGCGGGTTTCCACTTACTGTTTGCAGACCCCATGAACTGTGGCCCAGCCAAGCCACCTTGCCTTGGAGCCAACTGAGTATGGACTGTAACCTCCAAAAACTGTAAGAAATAAACTTTCCCTTTCCCAACTTTGGGCATCAGGTATTTTGTCTCAATGACAGGTAAAAAGTAACTAAGAAAATATCAATTTAAAAAAATCCATGTTTTTGCATTAATTCATCAAGTCCTCTGTCTCTTTTCACATTTTCAAGTTTGTGAACAGTCAAAAAAATTAGACTCCCATTGTTCTTAATCTACTTACTAATCTACCTGGTCCATTTTCTTATTCCCTAGTAGAAATATTTCCCAGGGTGGGTCATCTCCTTTGTTCTTCCCACCCCTGTCCCTTTACAGCTCACAGTTTTGGGAGGTGAACTGCATTAAATCTGCTCTCTTGCAACCCACTGACTAATACACAGTCATGAATTTCTTAAGGTTTTATTTTTTATGGAAGACAAGCTACTGTATGATTTCAGTAAAGAGTATATTTATAGTATTTTTACTATCTTATGATTTTTCTCTGACTCTTGTTAACCTAAACTGAGTTGTCTTTTCATCATGAATCAATCGTGTGAATGAATTTCCATGACCTTTTGTAGTTTTGTAGCTATCTCTGAATATATGGTATCCTACATGAATCTTATGTTCTAGGCATTCTAGTTCTGACACTGTTTCTTCTCATGGGTGAAATCTGCTGCCTATAGTTTCAATAAATATTTTATTCCCTAGGTTTCCTTTTGGTACATTTTTATCGACTTCAATTCTTTGCTACACAGGACAATCATGTGTTCTACTATATTTTTAAGTTTATTACATTTTTTAAATTTTTCATTAGTACATGATTGTGGGGAATTGGTACATGGACATAATACATTTTATTTACCATTTTTTACCCCTTTTTCCTTTATACCCTACCCCTCCACCCATCTCTTGACTCCAAACTTTATTCCTGTCATGGTTGTGATAGATAACACATACATGTCTTCTGAGGAGTTGGCACATGTTCATAACATGTCTTCATTCTTTTTTAAATTTTTTATAAATTTTATGTAAAGAGAAAAAAACACAACCAAACAAACAGAAAAAAGGATAGCAACAATACAGAATTCCAAAGGAAAAAAAGAAAAGAACAACAAAATAAAACAAAACAAAGCACTAAGTAATCACTACTTGATATGTTACATACTGTCATCTTGGAAAATAGTGGTTCAAGTTACAAAATTAAAACATACAAAGTAGACATTCAAACAGTGAGACTGTAAACAGTTCTGCTCAACAATCTAGATAAAAACCATAATATGGTCATCTATCTTACACACTTAAACATACAAGCAGTTATATCCTTTAGAGCACTTTCTTTTCCCCTCTTTTTTACAGTAGCAATTATGCATTTTGGGTCTTATTACTCCTATATTTCTTATTACTTTTTACATTAGAGACACAATGTGATATTTATAAATATGATTCTTATTTATTTCACTAATGAGGATAGTCTCAAGTTGTCTCCATTTCCCTATGAAGGCCTCAAGATCATCCTTCTTCATAGTTGAGTAACATTCCATTGTATAAAAATACCACAACTTTTTCATCCACTCTGCAGTTGATGGGCGTCTTGGTTGTTCTGCTGGATGGAGACCACATTGTAGCTTGGACTAAATGTCCATAGTCATGGAATCTGTTTGCTCCTTTCTCTCTTTGTCTTCCTTCAGGGTTAGGGCAGTTTGTTAGTTCTCACCTCCGGTGCTCCATGTCATAGGGAAACAGATTGTAGTACTGCCTTGGACTTAGTGGATGGCTCTTCATCTGTGGGTGCTGTGTTTTGTGTGGGGACCTGCTTGACCATGTGATGAGGGGCATTGCTCCTCCAATGCAGATCTCTTATTTTTGTTGCTTTCTGAGATGAAAAGTAGAAGACTTCATATTTCTCACTTCTTTTTGAAAGTATCATCTACCATCAGATTGGTCAGTTGGTAGGTTCCTCTGTGGCCATGTCTTGAGCTGAAACAGTACAGCTCTGGCTAGGAGTGGCCATGTGGCTATAGGCAGGACACAGAATCTACCTACACAGGACAAGAAATACAAGCTGCTTGTACTTCTTGTCCTGTGGAAAACCTGCTGACAACATCTTGCTAACAGCTCTTTATTAATTTTTTTCTTTAAACTCACTGATAGGTAAATTCATTATGTCTTTGGATTTGACATCTTATGGGCCCGCTGAATAGCTTATTGATCTTTTAGTTTTCTCTGTTATCATTTTGTATATTTCAGTCTTTGGGTGTCTGATTTTCTCTCTATCAATGTGATTGAGAAATAATTGTTTTTGGAGGCATTTTGTTGCCTAGCTTTCTCCTCTCTCTCTCTCTCTCTCTCTGTCTCTCTCTCTCTCTCTCTATGTGCTGAAGGTTGAATGTCAATATGAGTGGAGACATTCTGTTGCTAAGAAGGAAAACTTATTAGGTATTGTCTTTTACCCTTTGTTAAGAACTTTGCTTTGTTTAATTTTTGATGTTTACATATATTTTAAATCTACTCATGTGACTAGGAATAGATAACAGTCTGTTTCTTAGGGAGAAAATCCTTACTGCTGATATAATATCAACAGATTCAATCATATGTCACTCATTTACATTAAAATTTGTTTCAATAATTTCACACTTTGTCAATGACCTATGAGGAATATAGTAACCTATAAAATCCCTGGCAGGTGGACTAGCATTTGGGGAGGGAGTCGAGGAAGAAACAGAAAAAGAAAGAGGATAAATTAGAAAAAACAAAAGAAGGAAACAAATAACAGTTGAAAGAAAAAGGTAGGTTAATCAATGATTTTATTATTTTTGCATCTTGAGTAGATGTCTGGTGGAGTGGAGTGTTAGAATATATTCATGGGAGCAGATGGGATAGAGGGAGTGATGTGTAATTGGACATTGAGGGAAGATTTGAAAAGGTCAGACCTTTATTATAAGCTGTTAGATAATAGGCTGTTTGGGTCCTGTATATACAAGGTTCATGTGGGTTACACTGATATGCCCACAAAGGCATTATTTAGGTTTAAGAATTAGTTAATTTTTTTCTCTTTGTACATATACTGACACCTCCCATATGTATACATACAATATATATTATATTTTACATGTATATTAGATGAATGAGGTAAAGACATAGGGATGATAAGGAAAAGAGAAACTAAGAAGAAATAAGGGTAGAATGATTAGATATATACAGTTGCAAAGCACTAAATTAAAGCATCCTCACAGCAGTCCTTATCTTGCAATCTGAGTCCAATATGTCAGCTCTTCTCCCCACATTCACAAGTGAAGCTTTGACCTACAAGTGTTGTCTGGATGGATTTCTGGGTCTGAGTATTTCTCACATTTCTGTCCTCTATAAAATTCCACAAAGTTCTTCTTACTTACAATCCTCCATGTACAGGCAGCTCCTGCTGGTTTCTGGGCTGGTTGCACTATTATAAGCCATTCAGTTTCCTGGTTTTGAGTGCAGATGCCTGATTTCTGGTCACTTTAGAAGCAGGTACCGGATAGTTATTAGTAAAGATGATGCATGAAAAGCCATAAATAATTACAAAAGTTGTTCTGTGTAGTATGTTTTTGCATTGGTGGCCAGGATAAGGTCACTCAAATAAAAAGTGAATTTTCTGTTGTGGCTTGTTCCAGGTTAACTAAAAGTTCATTGTATATGTACAAATTTCACTGAGAGATACCTCAGTCATTTAGCTATACAAAAATGCACATTTCTCCTATCTTTCTACTTGCCATTTTGTAATTGTGATGGTTCAGAGAAAATGGGCAAGGAGGGCAAATCTATCACGAGAATAAGTGTCTATTCCAGTCATAATGAAGCTCTGCCTATTTTATGATGGAAATGTCCAATATAAACAAATTTCCAGCAGATCACAGACTGACATCCTAAAGCAATGGAGCCATATTTGGGACATCAGAATTGGTGTGTGTTGCTGGCAGATAAGGTGTTCAGCAGAGGCTGTCTACCAGGTCAGCTTTTGTGGTTGCAGTATTGCTGAATCCCTGGATAAGCTGCCTAAACTCTCATTGATGGACTTACAAAATAACATACACCAACACAGTATTTCACATATTTCTGCTTCTGAATGAAAAATTCACTTCACAGCCAATGAGGCGCAGCAATGTGCTCATACCTTTGGAATTAGCTGCTCCAGTCTTGTTCCTTATTGTAAAGCAACAAGTGGATTGGTATAAAGTTGCAAAGGATTTTTAAAATTCAATAACATTGACAGCAGGTTATAAAAACATTGTAATACCAAAGAAAGGTTTTCCTGAATGCAGTACATACTTTGAATAAGTGTGCAGTATATGCTATACTTTGTCCTACAGCCAGAAATTCCTGTTCAATTAATAAAGAAGTAGAAGAGAAAATAGCATCATTCACCATTACTCTTAGTGATAAAATAGCAAAGTTTTGCTTCCTGTTCTTGCTGTCTGATGCTCAGGGGATCTAGAGTTCTTATTTCCAGAAGGAACAATGACTGTACAAGAGGACACCCCAATGATTCCCGTGGACTGGAATAAATGGTTTCAGTCTGATTATTTTGTGTACACCAGGCTGGAATCAACAAGATTTTAAAAGGATATATGTTGTTCAGAGGGAAGATTGACCTAGTTTATCAAGGGGAAATTGGATTTATCCTCCACAATGGTTGTAAACAAAAAGGATAATTGGAGTACATTTGAAGGGCAGAAGGCTACTTAGGGTACCAAATATTACCATGCCAGTTATTCATGTCAGTGTGTATCTTAGCTACTTTCTCATCTCTGAAACAGAAAACTCAATACTTAAATCATCAACAACTTCAAAGAAGAAATGGCATGGTAGAGGTAAAGGTGAAGGAAAAAATGCTTAAATCATTGCTATCAGAAGAACACATACAGAGAGAGAGAGAGAGAGAGAGAGAGAGAGAGAGAGAGAGAGAGAGAGAGAGAGAGGAGGTAGAAAGGGTGATATTTCATTCATGATGACTGTTTCAGTGACCCATTACAACCAGGCTTCATTTTCTAACAAGTCAGGTATAGCACTCCCATGATCCCACCATCATCTAAACACCCCACCACTAAACACATGAGAATTCTGGAAGTCACTGAAGATATAAACCATAGCAGTGGGAAACTATGTCGCTCAAAGCAGCATAGATGACTAAAGACCCAGAGCTTTCATGAAGTATCACCCCACCCAATTAACAACCAAGTCCCACTGAGATGTTTTCCAAAGAATAACTAATGGGTGGTAGAAGTTAGTTCTCAGTATCAGCGAGAAACACCAGCCAGTCAAAGAAGTATTGATTATAATTTTTATGAGTATATCCTCTACATTTTGTTTATATATTTGTGCTTATTAACGCATCTATCAAATCTAAAATAATACATAATTTAATGAATTCAGAAGAAGAGTAAGGACCACCCAGAGAAACACTATGTGTTGTATTCTAGGATGGAGTTAATGTATTGTCTTTTGTATGCAGAAAAGTTGTACTACATTCAGTGGAATTAAGTATTTTCTGTTGCATTTGGAGGTTAAGTATTGTTTAAGGAGATGCATCTGATTGTCAAGTTTAGAAACAGTGAACTGTGATCATCCACTGTTATGTTCCAACTTGAATAAGAAACATCTGAGGGAATTACTACATTGCAGTTGTGTCTGTGAAAGATTGAACACATATGACAATAATATGAGTTTCAGTGAGCAAACATGGATTGGAAGGCATAGAATTCAAAGGAAAATGGAAGTGTTCCTTTTTTTTTATTCTTTTATCTTTTTTGCACCACTCTTCACCATTGATTATGGGCATTGGTCTCTACTTTCTTCAGCATCCTAGCTCAGACTCCTGAGCTTTTCCATGCAGACTCCTCACCCTTCAGACAGAGACTCACACAAGTGACTCTACTGTGAGTTTTCAGGCTCCCAGCTCTGGCTCTTCCTGGAACCTCTGGATCAGTAGCACAGAGAGGGCCGTGCTGGAATCTCCTACCTCTGATCCTGCAGATGGCCCTGTGACTCTTCTACTTCTGATTCTGTAAAC
This sequence comes from Dolichotis patagonum, assembly GCA_004027295.1. Lineage (NCBI taxonomy): Eukaryota > Metazoa > Chordata > Mammalia > Rodentia > Caviidae > Dolichotis > Dolichotis patagonum. The sequence continues at coordinate 24,822 of PVJX010010945.1, read as the reverse complement.
CAACTTAATAAATCTTTTTGTACAATCATGTATTTTTTAAATCAATTTTGTTACTATAGAGAGAGTTACCAAGGTATCAGTGGATTTGAGAATACTGTGGTGCCTCCCTTCATGGACTTAATGCATTTCATAATTTTGAACTGGAATAGGGTTTATCATAAACAGAATCAAATTTCCCCATCAGGTTCTGTATACATAAAATTAATCTCTTCTGACCTTCACTAATGAGGCTAAAAACAGATTTTCATTGGAAACTGAATCAAATTTTACCAGAAGGTTCATGTAAACAAAGCTAATCCATTCTGAAACATATGTATTTTTAACTACAATAATATTTTTAGAAAGTACTGTACAAGACAGTGTGATAGGAAAGAATACTAATCTGACTTAACTCATAATTGGTCTGCATGTTTTTGCCACCTTTCTCATGGCTTTACATTTCTTCCTGTGATGCTTGCTCTACACTTTCTTTGGAGCTGTGCTAGATGAAATAATATTGTGTGTACTAAATAGCTCACAAGATGCTCTTTAGAGCAAGTGTATAGTACAGTCTGGAAACATGGTTTCAACTAGAGAAAGCTACAATAATATGCCAGAGCACAGAAGATGTCTACATTTATGTTCCTGTGGGAAGACCATTGTGGACCTGTTTGTCACCCCAATGCAGAGTTCATGAAGCAAAACAAAATTTTTCCAAAGATGAACCAAATTATTCATGGACACAAGTGTTTGTGGACCAAGGTATTACTGCACATGAAAGGATACTAAAGACCTCAGTGATTTTTATAGGTTGTGCCTGAAAAAATATCCTTACTTTGTATTCTAAACTTCTGTTAATCAGTTTTTTATTTTAGGTTGATTCTTGATTTCTGCATATAATTTCATCAGCCTGTATAAAGTGTACTCAATTAAAACTTAAAATTAATGCCATTTTGTTTAATGTGGAGCAGTAAGTCAATATGTTTTCATGCTTACAGTGGGATCATGAGACCTGGCCTCAATGCCATTGTTGGACCTCCAGGTTCAGGCAAATCTGTGTGAGTATAAAAGAAAGTATAGGTCAGCCATGTTAAAGTTTTAGTGTCCTTTTAAAAATCACTGTTACATGAGCAAGGATTGGTTCAGTATTTCCTGTACATATCTGGTCTGGCCCCAGGTGCTCTGGATAATGTTCAGTTAGGTCAGCTTGTGAAAGACTCCAAGTCTTATTGGTCATGTTTACCTACTAGAATATTATAAAGTGTTTGGTTTTCAACAGCCAATAATATGAACCAATGGAGCATGAAAATAAATGGAAATTGAAATGGAACTATGTAACATGTTTTATGTATGGTCATGAGTGTTACATGAAGAGCACATTGCCTAGGTTGGAACCTCCGAGTTCTAATACCAGGAGGATAAGTTGGGTGGTCTGTGCCTGATAAAAAATTGTAACATTTTTATTTTGGGGGGTTTTAAAGTATCCCATAATGAATGTATACATTTAGATAAGCCATAGAATATCTAGATTAGATATTTTTGTAGTTTGAGCAGAATGGATGATAAATATTGCCTGTGCATTAAGGATAGAAATTCCAAAATATGTCTATCCTTTTACAGATTGTTAGATATCTTAGCTGCAAGGAAACCTCTGGAAAAATTCTTGGGAGATGTTTTGATAAATGCAGCACCTTATCCTGCTAATTTCAAATGTTATTCAGGTTATGTGTCACAAGTGAGTATTATTGGGTTTGCATTTCAGATTTCCCATTTTATATGGGCAAGTTCCTTGGTTTATAGCATCCAGCTGCTTAGAAAAGCTGTATATTGAACTAGTATCCTGAGACCAGCTTTTACTAATTATCCATCAGATTTAGTGTGGTATTGAATGAAGATGCAAAGTGGATATAGACGGTGATCTTTGTAGTACAGTGGTGTTCATTGTATCCAGTATATCAATTCCACAGTGTCTAGTGTTATGTTACCTCCACTTTTCTTACTCCCCTGAAGCCATCCTTGCCAAGTCATTGAAGAAGGAAGTCTCAAAGTGTTTGCTACATCATGAGACAGGAAAAAAAAATAAAAACAGGTAGACAGAGACCATGGATATTGAGATTTTAAAATTATGCTTAAAAAACAAGATTATTCTTTTAAGAAAATTGCAGCAAGACAAGCTTTTGTTTCCTTGCTTCTGTAGGCCACCTCAACTGCTGTATCCTTCTTAGTCCTTCCTGAAGTAATGTTAAACTCCTTTATATAGTAGCTTCTAAAATGCAGTGTAGTAGACCTGCCCTGTTCACCTGCAAGTTACCTCCAATCCCCAAAACAACAGCCTTAGCAACAGACTCTCTTAACATGAGTCACATGCAGTGTAACCTGAGAGAGAATGAAAATGTACGTTGTAGATCACTTACTTTAAAGATACTCCTTTCCTTTAGCTTGGAGCATCTATCAAGTCTTTGAGTGTGTATACCTCCTTTAAAGGTCTAGCTACAATCTGAAAACATATTTGTTTGTTCCTATTTCCAATATGTGCTAAAAATCTTGTTTCTACAAGGGAATAAACAAAACTCAAATTAATTATAAGAGAGCAAGACAATCATAAAGGCTGTACTCTCCTTGGATGTGCAAATGTGGGGGAAATTTATTCCAATGGGAGCTGCAGATCTCTAACACATAGTTATTGTAATTCATAGAATTGAAGTAGCTAGAGCTCTACTTTGGGTGTGTTATGTTCTTGGATTTACATATATGTTCTAGGGTGATGGATGAGCTTAGAAAAGACTCAGTTTTTCTTATTAAAATACCATTTGCCTCAAGGATGATGTCATGATGGGCACGTTGACAGTGAGAGAAAACTTGCACTTCTCAGCAGCTGTTCAGCTTCCCGCAACCATGACCAACCATGAAAAAAATGACAAGATTAATGAGGCCATTCAAGAATTATGTCTGGATAAAGTGGCAGATTCCAAGGTAATGTTATTAAAACTGGTAACAATAACCACATAAGACTTCACAGGTGTGGAAATAAATTTTTTTTTTAAGTTTGTGGTCAAAGTGGTTGCTTTCTGTAGTGAGGATAAAAGTATCTAGTAACTTCATAGGGACATTTAAGTTAAGCTGAAAAAGTTATTTAAGAACGGTTCAATCTTGGGGCAGAAAAAAGCTCCAGGAAAGAAACCTGTTCCTCATGCAGTGGTTTTCAAATGATCCTTTCTCAGCTTTGCTATTCTGGATCATTTTATAATTTGGCACTGATTTTTCTACTTGTGCTTTTCTCTTTTCAAACTTAGGAATTCCTGTCTCTCTTTTTATTCCAGGGAAATTTGTGCTGTTGCTTTTTGAAGGTTCAGGAATTGATAACTAATGAGTTTCAGGGAGTTTAATTCAGCACATTTTACCCGGTGTAATTCTCAGATTATATTTTTATGATATTTCCTCTCCTTTTCTCCCATGTACATTACTCTTTTATTCTATTTTTTTCCCCCAGAGTCTTCTGTGTGAGGCTCATTTTCCAGATTTAGAAATAGACTTTTGGGCAAAAAGAGAAAGAGAGACAGAGAGATAGAGATACAGAGACAGAGACAGAGAGACAGAGAGAAGGAGAACAAAGAAAGCCCCTATTTTGAGGGTTGTGTAGGATCATGAATGCGAATCATAGGAGTGGCCTTTCTAGTTGAGAACTCCGTATAAAAGAAATCTTGAACAGATATTTGGGGTTTTAGGAGAAAATGAACTATTTGGATGATAATGGCTGTGCTTTAACCTGCTGTGACATCCTCTACTTCAGTCAGTGAAAAACAAGGGTTCTGCTAACTGCTGCTTCTCATGACACTTGCTGAAAGACTTTCATAAACTCTTCTGGTTTTTAAAACAGCCCAGCTATGCTACCATTTGCCACTTAATTTCTTATTATGAATGATTCATTTTTCCTTTCTCTTGGACTCTATATTTTACTTGATTTTTCCATTCCAACCAGGTACCTGTTTTTACCCAGTTTTTGGTCTATTTATTGCTCTATATCAATCTGTGGGATTTGCAGTGAAAACATGGAAAGAAATTGTCGACTTCTTAAAATTCACATGATATAACTGGTTGAAATAATTATAATTTTTGTCTTTTTACAATGCTGTAAACATAAACATAAATTCAGAGAAATAATCTATTTACTTCATTGATAATATTGTATGAATCCAAGGGTATTTTTTTGTCTCTTTGGGTCAGGATCTCACTATGCATTTCAGTCTGGCCCTGAACTCATTTTGTAGCCCAGGCTGGCCTCAAATTCACAATTATCTTTTTGCCTCAACCTCCCAAGTGCTGGAATTACAGGTGTGTAACACCACACTTGGCCAATATTTCACATAACATTTTAAATTACATAGGAAGACACAAAGTTTTTTACCAAATGATAGTGACTGTGGTCATTCCTGTTGGTCATATTTTGTTTTAGGTTGGAAGTGATAAAATCCATGGTGTATCTAGGGCAGAAAGAAAAAAAATCAGTATTGCCATGGTGTTGGTTACCGATCCTTCCATCTTGTTCCTGGATGAGCCCACAAGTGCTTTAGACTTGAACACAGCATGTGCTGTCTTTTTACTTCTGAAAAGGTAACCGTTATGAGACCTGTTCTTTTTTTTATTTAATATATGGTTACTTCTGTGCACAAGATGTTCTTATTGCAGATGATGCTACAATGAAACAACAGAATTTCTTCCATTCTTGGTTGAGGGGAACAGTCAGTCAGCACAGCAGTCGTATCAGGCAAGATGAAAGAGAAGAACAGGAAGAGGTAGCCATGGTGTTTGTGAAGGTAGACTTGAATAGCAGGGGGGTCAGAGAAGACCTAAAGACTGTGGCAAGTGAGCCGCAAGCAGGCAGGGAGACCAGCTGAAATCCTCAGATAGAGCTCTGGTTGAAGGAACAGGCAGTGTCCCTGCGGCCAAACAAGCCTGCTGCACATGGGACATCAAAGAGTACAAAAAGACAAAACACACCAAATAAGGTAAGTGGAGATTGGCTAAGGTACTGTCGTAACAAAACACCATAGAGTTAGTGGCTTAACAATAGACACTTAACTTTTTATAGCTCTAGAGCTTGGAATTCTGAGATCAATGTATCCATAGCATTGTTCTTCTGAATACAGTGTCATTGCCTTGGAGATGATCAACTTCTCCCTTTTTGTATCTTTCTGTGTCATCATCTACTTTTAAATGGACCTTATTCACCTACTCGGTACCCTGGCTTAACATTAACTGAGTGAAGACTGTGGAGTTATCATTACTTCTATATCCATAGTAGACAAACCCAAGAAATGAACACGTATGAGTGTGTGTGTGTATGTGTGTGTGTGTGTGTGTGTATATATATATATATATATATATATATATATATGATGGAATCATTTTGAGAATACATACATTTTCTATCTTTGATTCCTGTGTGCAAAAAGATATATGTACATATTCAAATCAGTTTTACGTGTGATGTTTATTCACGTTGCTTTCTCAAGGTAGAATAATTAATAAGAATCATAAAGTGTAAGATTTAAGCTTAAGCAAGTGAGATGAGTCGCTTGGTGTGCCTTTGTGCCTCAGCGCCCCTCTGCCTCCCAGCCACCACTGTGTGGATAACCACTGAGCTCTGCCCTGGCTTGGGCTGCTGGGTGTGCCTGTGAGCCTCAGTGCCCCCCCTTGCCGCAGCTGCGCAGAGGAAGACCAAAAAACTCCACCCCTGCTCAGGTAGCTTCGCTGGGCCTGCATGTATCAGTGCCCTCCCGCTGATATGACACAGAGGACGACTGCCGTGTTCCATCCCAGCTCAGGCCACTGAGCCGTGCCTGTGATGTAGCATGCTCCTCCCGTTTGCTGACCCAGAGAACCACCGCACCCACCCTGGCATGGCCCACTTCCCTAGGCTACATTCCCCATCTCTTAGACCAAGCACTGCTGTGAACATTTCACTTCCACTTTCCATTCCAGAACCTTGAACTTAAATGGGCTGGCAGTGCTGGTTTGATGGGAGACTTGGTGGCTCCTCGCCCAGACAGAGGACCCAGTAGGTTCCAGTCACTATGTACCCAACAATTGGGCAGGCATCAACCACACAGTAGGACCTTGGGACATACACTGCTGATAGTTGTGACTATTGGGATTAAATAACCAGATATTGGCCCAGAAGTTGACAATGACACAAAAAAAACCCCAAAATGCAATCTCAAACATGTAGTCCATCAGGTGCAAGAACCAGCAATGGCAAAATAGAGGACTTTAAAAGCCATACACCAGGAATCTGTGAAAAGATAGCAAATGAAGTAAAGAAACAAATTCATGATGCTATAGAGAAAATCAAATTAGAAGTAATATCTTAAGTAAAAACAGAAATAACAACCTTAGTAAAAGACTTGATCAACATAGCTGGGGAAGAAATAGCTAAAACAAAAATACAAGAGCATGGGAAATTGATTGAAACTTTGAATGAACAATGTAGAAAATAAGCAGAATCCATGAAACAAATTCAAACAAATATCCAAGAAACAAAAAATTCTATTAAAAGCTGGCAAAACTGATTAAATGAAGCTGAGGATAGAATTTCAGAACTTGAGGACAGGATCACAGATAGTGACCATGAAAGGATAGAACTTATAAAAACAACAAAGCAGCATGAAATGACAATCCAGCAGCTTCAAGATGATGCCAAGAGAAACAATGTTAGACTAATAGGCATTAATAAGGATGCAGGAGACAATGCAAAGTATATAACTAAGCTGTTCACAGAAGAAATAGCAGAAAATTTCCCAAACATGGGGAAAAAATGGGACATACAAAAAAATGAGTTATATAGAATGCTAAACAGTCATAACTAACATAAATCTACACCCAGACATATAATAATTAAGATCCCAGACATACAGCATAAAAACAGAATACTAAAATCTATTAGAGAAAAGACACAACTTACTTATCAAGAAAAGCCTATTAGAATCACAGCAGATTTTTCAGCACAAATCTTCAAGTTAAGACAAGCTTGGAGTGAAATATTTCAAGCCCTAAAAGAAAACAACTTTCAACCTAGAATGATCTACCCAGCAAAACTGTCTTTCAAATTTAATGGAAAAACAAGACACTTCCATGACAAAGAACAACTGAAGAAAATATCTAACAAAATACACCTAGAAAGAGTATTGAAAGGCATACTAGAAAAAGATAAAAATGACCACAATCTCCAGAAAAACAACAGAAAGAAATCACCAGGCTGGACAAGAAATTAAACAAGGGAGGAAAGTGGGAAACCAACAACAGGAACACAATATGGCGAAGTCAAGCCAGTACATATCAGATATAGCCATAAAGGTAAATGGGCTTGATTCACCTGTGAAAAGAAACAAGTTGACAGAATTGAAAAGAAACAAGTTGACAAACCCAAGAAACAGGACCCTACAATATGCTGTATACAAGAAACACATCATACTCAAAAAGAAACTCATAGATTAAAAGTCAAAGGATGGAAAATATTATTCCATGCAGGAGGAACCCAGAAAAAAGCAGGGGTAGCTCCACTGCAGACAAAGTGAACTTCAAACCTAAAATGATCAAAAGAGATAAAGAAGGCCACTACATACTTGTAAGTGGAAAACTACAAGAAGAAGAATTAACAATTATAAATAGATATGCACAAAATACAACTATATAAGACAAACAAGAATTATAAATAGATATGCACAAACTACAACTATATAAGACAAACACTAACGGTTTCAATAATTGTAATAGGAGACTTTTACACTCCACTGCCACAAAGATATAAATCAACTAGAGAAAAAGTCAGCAAACAAATAACAAAACTAGAGAAAAAGTCAGCAAACAAATAACAAAACTGAATCACACCAGTGAATGAATGGACTTAGTGGATGTTTACAGAGCATTCAACCTAACCACATCAGAATATACATTCTTCTCAGATGCACATGGGACATTCTCCAAAATGTACCATATATTAACTCATAAAATATTCTTAAGTAAATGTAAAGGGAGTGAAATTATCCCATGCAAAATATCTGACCATATATCTGACCATAGTGCACTAAAATTGGAAATCAATGGCAAAAACCCCCTTCAAAACCTGCATAAATACATGGAAATTAAATAACAACCTTCTGAACAACCAGTGGGCTACAGATGAAATTAAAAAAGAAATAAAACAATACCTACAATACAATGAAAATGCACACACAACATACTGTACCCAATGGGACAAAATGAAAGCAACCCAAAAAGGAAAATATATAGCAATAAATAGTCACATCAAGAAAACAAAATGAGCACAAAAAAAAACCTAATGCTACATCTCAAGCTTCTAGAAATGGAAGAGAAAGTCAAACCCAAAGCTCATAGAAGAGAGGAAATTATAAAAATTAGAGCAGAAATTAATGCAATTGAAACTTAAAAAAATACAAAGAATTAGTGAATCAAAGATCTGGTTTTTTGAGAGAATAAACAAGATTGATAAACCTCTAGCCAAATTAATCAAGAAAAAGAAAGAACAAACTCAAATCCATGCAATAAGGACTGAAGAGAGGAAAATTACTACAGATCCCATGGAAATTCAAAAGATTATGAACACCAACCTTGAAAATCTCTACTCACGTATGGTGGTAAACACAGAGGAAACAGACAGATTTCTAGAAAAATATGAATTACCAAAGCTCAATCAAGAAGATATAACAATTTTGAATAATCCAGTATTAGCTACTGAATTAAAAATGTGATTAAAAAATTGCCAACAAAGAAAAGCCCAGGTCCTGATGAATTCAAGGCTGAATTCTACAAGAAATTTAGAGAATTAATGCTAATACTCCTTAAAAACTCTTCAATGAAATTAAAAGAAAAGCAATCCTCCCTATATCATTCTTGGAGGCAAGTATTACCCTGTTACCAAAATCAGAGAATGACCCAACCAAAAAGGAGAACTATAGACCGATTTCAATAATGAACATTGATGCAAAGATTCTGAATAAATTACTGGCAAATAGAATGCAGCAAATAATCAAGAAAACTATACACCATGACCAAGTGAGATTTATTCCACTCCTTTCTAGGATATCTAAGAAGAGACGAACAATCATCTTCTCCATTCGTGAACCTCGTCATTCCATCTTCAAGATGTTTGATAGCCTCACCTTATTGGCTGCAGGAAAACTAATATTCCATGGCCCTGCTCAGATGGCTGTAGAGCACTTTGCATCAGCAGGTAAGGTTGAGTTGCATGAAGCAGGTGCCTCATGCAAAGAATCCTGGAAGAGAGCACAGCAGGTCACAGGAGTGCTGTTTGATCTTGTGTAGATGATCCTTAGCTTCTACCACTCTAAAGCATCTTTGGACAGATTAGTATCAGAACTTTTCTATATTTTAAGCACTTGTTTGTAGTTTAGGTCTCTTTTCATTTCCTGTTCTATTTGAGTATGTGTGCACATGTGTATTGACTTGTGCTTGTGTTGCTTTCCAGGTGTGGTGACTTTTTCTTGAGAGTTTACTAATTAATGTGTTGGACTCATAGCTTTTTATTTGTCACTTGAACATACCTGGTTTTTTTGGGGGGAATGTACTGAGAATTGAAGAAAAGCTTGCATATTGAACCATAAATCTAATCATTTTTAAAGTTTGTATTTTGAGACAGTGTGTCTCACTAACTCAATAAGTTGCCCGGCCTGGCCTCCAACTGATGATTTTACTATATTCTTTAATTGTTTTTTAATGTTCCCATTTTTCTGTAGTACTTCTATCTTATATTGAATCAGGTGATTTAGTTTTAACGGTATGATTTCTGCTTAATTTTTTGAGATATTTTCATATGATTAGTGATGCTTCTCCTGACCTAAGTATAATTTTAAATATTTACTAGCTATCTGTCTTAATAACTTTTTAAAATCCATTTCATTTAAAAATAAATATGCATACAGTATAAGAATCTGTAGAGTTCATGGAAGTTGAACTTCACTATCAGATTTCAAGCCAAGTTGAGATGATTGCGCCCAAAGAAGTAGAGGTCTGAGTTCAGGTGTGCTGTGTTGGTCATATTCTCTGCAGAATGCTGCTGTGGAGTTTTCTTGTCTGTGTGGAGTTAATGATAGCATCACAAATAAAAATTAGACTGCTGAGGTGAATAGGAAAGGAAGTCATCATTACTTCCATGTGTACTGCCATTCCAGTGTTTTTAGGGGAATTCAGAGAGCACATACACTCTGGCACTAATATATTTTCTTGATATGTCTGATATAGAGAGTCACTGAAACATCAAACACATTCAGGTAAGGCTAAATGAATCAGGGGAGAAGAGAAAAGTTTGGCAGAGGGAGAAGTTTTTAGATTCCATGTTCACCTGCCTCACCTCACTTGTCTTCTGATATGAATGCTTTTTATTTCCAGTGTCATCAGCTTTGTCTTCTTGGGTCACTTTCTTTGTTCCATAGGTTATAACTATGAGCTGTACAACAACTCTGCAGACTTTTTGCTGGACATTGTCAGTGGAGTCTTCACTGCTGTGGAATCAGATGGAGAGGAGGCAGACCGTGAATGTATGTGTGTCTGTAAGACTCATAGAGTAGTGGTTGATATTTAACAATATTTAACTGTAGCAGTTGATATTTAGCAATGTGGTAACTCATCTGAAGGAGGCTTTGTAAATTCCTGTCAATGCAGTTTTTTCTTCCTTCCTTCCTTCCTTCCTTCTTCCTTCCTTCCTTCCTTCCTTCCTTCCTTCCTTCCTTCTTTCCTTCCATTTCTTTCTTTCTCTCTCTCTCTTTCTTTCTTTCTTTCTTTCTTTCTTTCTCATTCTTTCTCTCTCTTTCTTTTGTTGTTCTTTCATTCTTTCTTTTCTTTTCATATAGTGTTTTGCTACTTTGCCCAATCTGTTCTCAAGCTTTAAATCCTGTCTCAACCTCAAAAAGAACTGAACTATACATTATTTTTTTAAAGTAAGAAGTGTAGTGTTTTAGACTTTGCACAGAGTTAAATACAAGGACTTGATTTTCATATTGACAATAATACACCAGTGCAATAATGTCACTTTTTAAAGAATTAGCACTGAAGTGGGGTGGTCAGACAATTTACTGAATGCATAAGGTTATGACACTAATAAAATGAGATCTTTTAGTGTGTTTAGTCATGGAAAATCTATTAATCTGTATTCTCATGCTGTAGAATTGAGATACGATACAAAAAAGCCACAGTGAAATGAATTTAGTAATTTCTTGTCTGTAATACTGCTTGTTTTATCATTCACTTTTATCACAAAGGTAATTTTGAAGAGTTTTCCATCAGAGATGAGCCATTCATAGAAAATTTAGCTGAGACTTATGCCAATTCAGCCTTATACAGAGATATAAAAGCTGAACTAGATCAACTCTCAGATGGTCAGAAGAGGAGCTCAGCCTTCAAGGAGTTCACCTATGTTACCTCCTTTTGGCACCAACTCAAATGGATTAGCTGGCGATCATTTAAAAATTTTCTGGGTGATCGCTGGACCTCTATGACTCAGGTAACCTGGAGGATGGTTTTCACTGTGCTGCAAAACAGTTATGTGGGAAATATTTGGTTCTGATTTATTCTTCTTCAGGATTCTTTATCTCCTACTCCTATCTCCTATCTTCCATTTATTTATCATCCTCACTCTGTCTTGGATATGGAAAAATGAATAGAAAAAGATAACACATTTAAAATTTTTAATTCTTGAAAGTTTTTGTTAGAATAGTTCAGAATATTTAATATAAACTATGGTGGATAATCTAAATGGAATTATAATTTTGCCTTAAAATACTTCAACTAATGGAAATTCTACTTAATTTGTATTTTTCAAACAGCTGTTCACTTTCATTCTCTGGTTCATTATAGAAAACCACTAGAAGGCCATGTAACACCTTGGGAACTCTAATATAATAAATAGCACAATGAGTAAAAATAAAATCTCTACTTTCATGAAAATTATCTTCTTATGAGGACAGAAAAACTATAATTGAAAAAAATAAACAAAGCATGTCTAGTGATAGATGGAATTGTGCTGTAAGTCTGAGCAGTGAAGGAATGAGAGAGGCAGAAAGGGAAGGAGAGCAGAAGAGGTTGTTTTGTGGTTGAAATTGGGGAGTGAGGGAACCCAGCACTCCTGAGTTGACCTGAAGGAGGTGGAGGCTGTGCACTGCCTGAGAGAAAAGCCTGAACATCATGTGCTGCTCCTTATTGGTGCTATTTTGTGTTTAGGATCCAAATCTTTGGAAATCAATAGATTCCTCAAAGGCTTTGCAATTTATAAACAGATAGAAACAAAACTTCACAATTTCTTCACTAAAGTGATATAATATGCTTTTCTTTTTGCTGGTTCTGTAGATTTTGGTAATTATTATTCTTTATGTTTTTTCTGTTATCCTTAATCCTGATAGCACATAAACACTACTTATCATAGTTTATTTTTTAATAATCTATAAGAGAATCAATTTAGCTGGTTGTTCTTGAGTTGTTTTTATTATCAGTCAATGAGTTTCTACTGACTATAAAATGATTGCCCATTTTGGCTCTAATGAAATACTAGAGAGTACTTAAAATGCACACTGAAATTTTCATGTTGGACTACTATTTTCATCCATTGGAAAGTCAACATTGGAATGATATTGGAGCCATTCTCTCAATTTCAACAAAAGTTTCTGTTGCTTGCAATTTAGCATTCCTATAAGAACACAGTCACTTTGGTTTCCTGTCAGTTAAGAGTAATTTTTTTCTTTGACAATAGATTTGATATCATTTGGAAACAAGTTCAATCAAATATATATATATATATATTATATATATAATATATATATATATTATATATATTATATATATTATATATATTATATATATACCAACCTGGTTACCTGTTGCTACACTGCATTGATGTAATGTGCTGATTCTTTTTTTAAAAATCAGACTGTTTGGAATACTTAGTGGTCAAATACCTGGCCACTAAGGAGAGAAACATGCAATATTTAAGTTGGTGTGTCTGATTTATTTCATTCAACACTATGGTTTCAAGGTAGACACAGTCTTACAAATGATTTAAGTTTATCCTTGTTTATGATACAGTAGTGCTCTTCTCTATATAAATATCATATTTCCTTTATCTGTCAATAGGTCAGTGGACCTACAGGCTTGTTTCCAAGATATAGCGATTATCAATTGTGCTGTTATACACATGAGTATGCATGCATCACTATAATGTGATGTTTTCACTTCTTTTAGAACCTTTTATGAAGGTTTTTCTTTCTTGATAAATAAGTGGTATATCTGATCGAAGATAAACATAAGATAGCTCTGGGCAGTGCATGATTAAAATGTAACTATTTGTACACATCAGGGTTGTGTGCAGTTTGGTGTTAGGGAAACTCATTTCCATAAAGGGAATCCAGGAGTTTCAGAGAAGCATCAATCTCTAGAAGAAATGCAGGACCTTGTATCTCGCTGAATTTTGCATGGCAATTACTGATCAAGTTTAGAAATACTGGAATAGTGGAATGGCAGTAAGAAAACCTTTTTGGCAGAGGACCACATAGTAAATGTTAGGCTTTGTGTATCCTATATGATCTTTTTCTCAGGTCATGAATCTAGTTTATTGAATTACAATTGTAACTAATGTAAGGAACTGAACAAGGCCATGTGTTGATAAAATTTTATTCATGGGCACCAAAATTTGAATTTCATATATATTTATTATGTTAAGAAATATTCTTTTTTTTTTTTTTGCAGTACTGGGTAGCAAACTCATGAGCTTACACTTGCCAGGCAGGTGCTTATGTCACTGAGCTAAATCCCCAGCCCCTAAGAAATGTTCTTGATCCCCTCACACTATTATTAACATTGGTAAAATCTATTGTTATCTCACAACTTCACACAAATAGATGTGTGACCTTCTAGTCACTGGGCAATTGGTCACTGATGCTAGAGATAGATTCTTCATCATTAAGTTTATTATTTCTCTGTTTTATATGTGAGGCTATTGAAATATTTATCAATTCCTGAGGATAAATCTTACATCTGTTTTTGTTTTGCTTTGTCTTGTTTTATAATTCAATGTTTTGGCATTGGCTATTTACTAATGGTTGTATTTGGAAGATCTTGCTATGAATAAGTTATCTGTTTAAGGAGCATAGATTTCATCTAATGTGCCATTGGGTTTTTCTGACAAATCAACTTGGCAGACATAACAGTTGGTCACTGGAGAGTCCTTTCTATTAGCATATTGTTGTAGTCAGGAGACAAAAATTAGAATCAGGACATGGAATTTATAATATCGTTTTATGATGGTCACCAAGATTTAACACAAGAAAGTGCAGGAAATCTATCCACAACATTAAAGATTCATAATATTTAGCCAAGGGCCTGGATCCCACAGCAATATCCTGCATGAGGCCAGATGAAGACCCAGAGCTCATGACAATGTCTCCCATGAGTACAACTGGAGGTCTAGAGCCCACAAGAAAGACTCATGCCAGTCTCATGGATCTGTGCAGGGAAGGCCCAAAGGTCAGCAGTGGAAAGTAGAAAGTCTATGCTACTGGGGTGAAGGAACTGTCCTGACAGTTTGAGGATTCTACACTGGAGCCAAGAAGTCATGCTCAAAATGAGGACCAGGACTTTCCTGAAAAGTACCACAGCTATCCTTAGTGGCATGGAGGTCCGGAGCTCCTCCAATGATAAGAACAGTTGAGTACATGCCAGAAAGCTAGCATGATGTTTGTCCTGGAGATTAAAAGGCACATGTCTTCCCCTCCAGAGCCACAAAGTGATGTTCTATGTAAGGACCAGAGCTCCCCCAAAGTGAACCAGAGACACTCCCACCAACAAGGTCCCAAGCTCCTCCCATGACAATGATTGAACTCACACTGGGGAAGCTAGTCATGATGAGCTCTTCCAGGAGAACCAACAGCTCAAAACAGCAACACTTGCCTCACTCATCTTCTCCATTTCTCAATTTATGCTGGCAACTTTCCTCAGGTGGAACATCTACACTTAGCACCTTACTGATTTAATTCAGCTGATGTTAAGATGACCACCAGTTTTTAATCCATAACACATATTACACATTTGAATGTGGATTCATTCTATCAGTGATAGCCATAAACATTCCTCAGAACACACTACCAGAAATAGTGACTAAGTATCTTTGAATGGTAACATATTTGGAGAGTTAATTTCTTATCATGTTTCCTCTGCTTTTTTAGCAAAAGAGCACTAAGACCAGCTGTCCAATGATTGTAGCAGTATCATTTCTTTTGTTATGAAATCTTCAGTATGCCTGAAGACATTTTTGGTGACATAATGAGTAACACATTAGCAAATTATAAAAGCAGAACTTTCTCAATAAATTCATTGATATTCAAATATATCTGTAAACTGACTGAAATAGTTTAAGAACTTTGAGATGTGTGTGAATCATCCTATTGATAATAGTGATACTGTTGGTATATCACAGTTTAGATCTCGTCTTCTCCCAAAGTCCCATGTGCTCCGAAGTGGGGTTTTAGAAAGTGACTGAATGAGTGGTTTTAGGAAGAGATTGTATGTTATAGCTCACTTGATGCTAGGAGATCTGAACTAATGAGCAATAGATCAGTGGGTCATGCACTGGAAGAATACATCTTCCTTCTTTCAGCCTCTGTTCTATGTCTGCCTCCTGTCCACCATAATATGAGCATCTTTTTCCAACCAGGCTCTTCCTCCACATAGATTCTGTTTTGAGACAGCTAACTCTGGACTGAAATGTCTAAAAATCATGAGTGATTTAGAGTATTAGGTGCTGTGTTTAATTATGGGTCTTAGGTAATATGTCCCCATGAGAAACTAGCTAGGACATGACATAAGGTATCATGCCTCAAAGGAAAAAACAGAGTGGAGAGGGTAGAGTTTGATGAACATCATAAAATGTTTTACTCAACAAAAGTATAGGATATTGTACACAGGAGTATAGTGCATGTTGATAAAATCCATCAGTATTTATCTGGGAAATATGTTCCACTGAAACAAAGAAGAGCATATTCAGAGTATAATGAAAATATGTCAGGGTAATAGAATCACCCTCATATTACACTTGATTATCAAGGGATTTTAAAAAAATTACCTTATGAGTTTAACATTTCAATAATATCCTTCATAGACTATGGTTTTCACAAACTAGTCATTACAAATCATTATTCTGTTTTACTGCTTTGCCTTTTGTTAAATGTTAAGTCCTTTATAAATTACTTCATGTCTTGACACTGCTCTTATATTGAGATTTTTACAATTATGGCATTTCCAAGATATATGGTATTATATTTTCATTTTTAGATGATTATTTCTCATGTTTCTGTATGTAATCCATGAGTAACAACTGTTAGCAGAATTCATGAATTATATTACATCATGAAGTAGTACTGAAGCCTTAGTTAGTTGGTGGTTCTTCAGAGACTTTTTAACTTAAAAGCAAAGGAGATGTTTGTGCAGTCCCCCTGGGAGCCACCCACACAGACTGAGTAGATGAAAGATGCAAGCACTGACAGCTCAGGTGGCCATGTGGACCTCAGACCTCACTGGCAGAGGTTGATGCAGAAATAGTGACAGAGGGGGGTAAAGGCAGCTCTTCAGTGTCCTAGGGGCAGCTAGCTGAAACATTTGGTTAAAATGACAGTTCCCTTTTCTACACAATCAGGGACTTTCTAGACATTGGATAACTGTGGAAAATGCCATTGTGTGCTTTTAAAAAAGTTTATTATTCATTCAGTTTTGGGTACTGGGGATCAATTCCAGTGTATCACTCAGGGTTTGCGAGAGAAACAGATGTAACCAAGATATACAAGTGTATAAGAAATGAAAAGATTGGCTTACAATGGTCAGCCATGAAATTGGACGAGGGAACTCGCAGAGGTTGTCTATATGCTGGAGGTTGAAGCATCCAGTCCAAGTGTTGGAGCTTACTACATTGTCCCATGCAAGTCCTTATTAGGAGATTTATGGGTCGACAACAGAACACTGAAGAACGTACAATGGGCACTGAGGACCCTATGATGAAGGTTGAAGAGTCCCAGGCAGAAGCCAAATAGCCTGTGCTGGGAGCCAGGAGACAATGTCCAAACTGAAAGCAAAGACTGGCGCTCCTCTGAAGAACTAGCAATCCGTCCCTCCTCATTTGCCTTTTATTGTGCATAAACTACTACCTTGGGATGGATGTAGCACTCACATCATCTGTGTGCCCTCCTCTTGCACAGGTTGAGGATGTTGCAAATTAGGGACCCCGGCTGCCTTCTGAATCCCTTAAAGTTCTGACCTTCTCAGATTGACACAGTGAACAATATTCTAGAATGGTAACAGCTTGTCCTCTACACTCCAGGATGTAGAGCTGCCAAGTCACTTAGATATGCTGCTAGACTTCTCAATGTATAAACAATAAACAGATTCCTGTATATGCTAAGCAAACTCTCTACCTCTGAACTATTTCATTGTCCTAGAATTCTATTCAGATTCATCTTGTTTTCACTTTTGCCTCTTGTAGTATAAAACTGTGCATGTTCACTTTTACTGGCAGAGCCCAAGATGTCAGCTTAACACACAACTCTTAGTCATGCACACCTTATTTTGTTCCCACAAGTGCCCCTCCAGTTGCCTGCATTGCTCTTTTACACTTCATGGCATTCATGAGCTCCACACTCCAGCTGTTCCCTAATCTGATGATGCCTGGTTGGACACTGGGAGGAAATTTCGCTTTTCTGGTTGGCTCCTATGTTATTGTGTCAGCTCCTCAAACAAGTCATAAATTTTCATTGTAATGTAAAGAGCAGTCTAATAAAGTATACTTAATATTTGTCATGAAACTTTGGCTACCACTTTTGAAGTCTTTAGTTGAATGGCAATATCTATATCTATGTAACCTGTATCTATCCTAATAGTCATAAAGTGTAAAAATTTTACCTCTAAATGACAAGTAAATTTGTTCTCATCACTTTTTTTAAATTTTTCTTTTTGGAAAGATCATTAATGTAATTCTAGAGGGACTACTTATAAGTGCCTTTTTCCTTGGGATCAAAAATGATTGTGCTGCCATCCAGATTAGGTAAGTAATTTTATTTCTCGATTGTGAGAAATGTTGTCACTTTGTTCAAGTGTGTGGTTATCTGTGAGGAATCTTAATGTAAAACAATACTAGTATAATATTGTATTACCGATATGAGTTGGTATGTGAAAACTGAATAACACCATTTACTTTCTTCATCACATCTGTATATATCTCATTTTAATGTATACAACAACAGATATTTTCAATTTTAAGTATTTGAAATGTACAGTTCAGTAGCATCAAGTACATCCCATTTACAGCTATCACCAGCATTCAACTCCACACCTGCTTTATATCTTTGCAGAAATAATCTCCATGTCCAGAAGAACAGTAATTCCTCCTACAAACCTATCCAAACTCCTGATTAACACAGTTTTCTTTTGTGTCTCTGAATTTCACTACTCCAGGAGTCTTATATATATGTAGCTACCAACTCTGTGTGTGTGCGTGTGTGTATTTCACTTAGCATATGTGAAGTTTCACATAGGATCAGTGAAATACTTCAAGGATCAGTGAAGTTTTAACTTGTCTTTGAATTTTATTCCTTCTTGAGATTCAGTAATGGTACACTGCATTACCAGATATTTAACTATTAGCAGGACAAGAGACAGGAGGTTTGCTTCTAACTGAAAATCAAAGAAGACATGGTGTTGTTGTTAATTCACTTTCTTAATGATTAACTGTAGATAAGACCCATGAAAGCATGTGGCTCAAACTCTAGCTCCTGTGAACATAATATTCTGTGAGCAGGTTGAAAAGACTCAGGACTTGTACATATTCCAGACCAAGGTTTAGGTTTTTTAAAAAAAAATCAGGGCCTTAATAAATACAGAAAACATCCTTATAGGAGTCAACCAAAAATCTAGAAGTTCAACAATTCCCCTGTAAAAATAATACAACAACTTCAGCTGAAGGAAAAGATATTACCTGCAAGTCTCAATTTCAGGTCATGAGAGGAGTTGAACTAGTGTCTGCTTTAACTCTTCCCTTTTGATCTCTCTCTTTCCATTTTCCTCAGAGCAGGTCTACATTCTTTCTTTCTCTTTGATCAGTTGAATGTTGCATCATTTTTGGAAGGTTCTGTGAGTAGGAAACTGGCCTGAATGTACTTAAATAACTGAGTTGTTTTCATTTCTTCTCTATCTTGACAGAATCTGGATGCTCGTTTTACTGACAGATTGCATTTATTATAGCTTCTTCTCTGCAATACTGCTCTTTCAAGGGGAGAAGAAGCTCTTCAGGTGAGTAGGGCTCAGGTCTGGGAAAGGCCATCAGAGTATTCTGGGAAAGTGGTTACATCCAGAACATGGCAAAGTCACTCTGGGCATTATTAGTGTTTCTTAAATTTTCCTTATTTAAATATTTAATTCACTTATAAATTGTGAATATTTGTCATTTATAATATGAAATTTTAAGTTTTTATGAAAACTACCAACATTTATTGAGAAAATATAGCCACAGACCAGAGGAAAGTGGAGCATTGATGGGCCTGATGCCAAGTTAAAAGTGTTTTGAGTTTAGATTTTATTCAGGAATTGCCAGTGTTGCAGAGGAAGCAGTGATACAGGGACTAAAGGACCTTTGGTTAGTCTTGAGGGGCTTGAGGAAGATTAATCAGTGTAATTGTCACTAAATTGGAGTTGGAAGATAAAGCTGACAAAAAATGTGCCCTAATTAATGTAAGGTGGAGTGGAAAGAGCCAAAAATCTTCTTTACACTAAGGAGGAGAATGATTTTGTTTCCTATGTTTTTAAAGATGGAAGGGATTTACCTCTATTTCAATATCAAGGAAAGGAATTATCAGAGAGGCAAAATGAAGAGAGTAGTGGAAGAGTTTAGAATTATCAGAGAAAGATGTAATGAAGGCGAAAAGGTTAGGACTGGGTAGTTGACAGGATTCTGTAAAGTAGAGGTGTAATCACTAAAAGAAGTCTTTTTTAAGCAAGAGAGTAGTAGAAGTAAAACCACTTTAGTGATCTGAAGCTGCATTTCAGGACTTAGACAATAGCAATGTCATCTTCTTCATAATCAGAAGTAAGGCAAGAAAAGTTCTGATGCCCAATGAGAATAGTGCTTCAAGTGCTGTTCTTAACAGAGAGCCAGCAAGAAAGGGGGAGTGCAGCCTCTGAGGAGAGTGAGAGTGAGGTGTACAGACTCTGTGCACAGGGTGCAGAGTTCTGAGGACAGTGTGGGTGGGAGGGATCTGTAATGAGAGAGGATCACATTGACAGCCTCCTGTGGCTGATGTGCAGAAGCCCTGACATCTGAGAGCATGAAGAGCTAGTGGAGTATGCAGGATGAGTGAAGCTCTCCTATTATACATGTGGCAGCAGAAATCTATAGAGAAAGAACCTTAACTACCAGTTTATGCCTTGTTACATTATCAGGGATGTGTAATCTGTGTTTGTTTTCTATAGGCATGAGAGTATGTGTGGATACTACAGGGTGTCATCTTATTTCATTGGGAAACTGTTATGTGATTTGGTTCCAAGGAGGTTGTTGCACAGTTTTATACTTACTTTCATACCCTACATCATAATAGGTAAGCAGCAAGACTTCAATGGGAATCCCTTTTCCTTTTGTCAGTACATTTACAGTTCTCTAAACTTCAGACCAAGCCACAAGCTAGCAAGCATGTAACCACCAAGCACACACAATCTAAAACACCTATTCCATGTGGATGTTATTTCTGAGATGCCTTCAAAACCAAAATTTTGAAACTGTTTGTAGAATTATATTTTATTAAGGTGACCATTTATTGTGACTCATACTGAAATATGGAAAACATTTGTAACATTTTTTGGCCTATCTTGCAAAAGTTGGAATATTTACCACATAACCTTATATTTTTCCATGTTTTTCAACATATATGTCTAAATAAAAATAAAATTTAGATAGGTACTTAATAACTTTAATATCTCTATCTGTAAGCCTATATCTATCCAATTACATATCCACAATTATAAATATTCATATACATACATAAATACAGAGAGATACACCAAAATTTTGATATACGCATGTATCCTTTCCCTCTTTTATTGTCCAAAGAGAGAAAAATTAATTTGAATTTATTGAATTAATGGAAATGTTTGTTTCATGGATATAGAAAAATTCATCTGTGCAGTATATTCAGAGTTCACCACTGACTCATTGCACACATACACATACACCAGAAATACATATTTTATATCTCAGTAAAGTTTATAACCACTAATAGAGTTTAAATGTATCATATTAACACGATGTGTGTTACAAAAGTTAGGAATATTATACAGACTCCTAGACTACTGACATATTATTGCACTTATTTCCAATCTTCAGACTGTTTAACTTATAGCACCAAATCTTTATTGTTTATAAAGTACTTTATGAAACTTCAACTTCCTATTCTCCATTGAAGCATTTGTCACTGAGGATTTAAATTATGGAAGTGTTCTCCTTTTCTGAAGATTTTACTTAAGGTCATGTTATTCTGATCCTAGTTTCTACATTGATGCAGTTGTACCAAATAATAAGTATTGTCGAAATATTTGCTTAAATGAAAGTTTCATTGATCAGTTTCCTGGAAGAGACTTCAACAGAATTCTGACTGGTTGTGTTGTCTCTAACTCTCCATCTCAGGAACTTGAAATTATTCATAGTGGTGTATACTTATCACAGGTGATATGTGGAAAAGTGGCTTTAGAATAAGTGTGAATAGAAAACTCTGTGATAAGTTTCTACATTTACATACAGGTGACAATAAAATTGGTGAGCTAAGATAGTCGGTTAAATTGTTACTTTTTCCATTTTGATATCAGTTTCTCAGAATATTATAATGTTATTTGCACAGTAACCTAAAAAAAATATTTAACAATGTAGGCAGCTGAACTAATTCCTTCTTTTTTTCTGAAGGTCTGAAACCAGCAGTGGAGGCTTTCTTCATTACAATGCTTACCATTTTGATGATGGCTTGTTCAGCTGATTCAGTGGCACTGGCTGTGACTGTAGGTCAGAATGTGCCACTACCCATAATCACATTTCTCATAGGAAACTACTTTTGGTTTATGCTGGTGAGTAGGAACTGTGCACATCTAGTGGAGAATCTTTTTTCTTTGATCTGTCTTACATGTTCACAGTCATATAAATCTTGCTCTGAGGATTCCGTACATGGGATTCTGATGCTTTCGGGAAATCATAAGTTCAAACAGTTTATAAAGGAATTTAACAGCTTTCCTCAATACTCATATACAATCTTCTTTTCACCTCTGTTCTAATATATTTACTATAACTTGGTTAACATGTATTTGCACATTCACTTTTCCTGTCTTTCTCTCTTTCTTTCTTTCTTTCTTTCTTTCTTTCTTTCTTTCTTTCTTCTTTCTTTCTTCTTTCTTTCTTTCTTTCTTTCTTTCTTTCTTTCTTTCTTTCTTTCTTCTTTCTTTCTTTTTCTTCAAATATGGTCTTGCTGTGTAACTCAGTCTGGCCTTAGACTCACTGTGTAGGTCAGGCTGGCCTCTAGTGCTCATTATTCAACCTACTGAATGCTGGCATTACAGAGTTGTACATACTGCCTGGCTGGCTAGTTAGCTTTTTAAAAAAACAGTTATTGTGACATATTATGAAGCCTTCCTATATGAGAAATTCAAGAAACAGCAGAATTATGACAGGCAGCTTCCTTCATAGAATAGCCAAATTATCTTCATGCCTGTCATGTTAGAAAAAGAGAAGTTCTGGTTCTTAACCACAACAGAAATAATTTTCATTGGATTTATTCTTCTTCAGAGTGAAACTGAGACACATGACAAATTAAATGTACAATGTGGGGAGTCCTTAGAGTATGTGTCTCATATTTTTAAAAAATGATCTTTCAAAATTTCAGGAAAGTTAGAATTTTACTACTCAGTAGAATTCTCTCCGAGTACAGTCTAGGTAAAGGCTTTGGTAGGTAAAGCACAAGCCCTTAGTCTCTATTATAGACTTACAGTGCCACTTCATGGAGGACATTAAGCAATTTAGACCATGGCAACAACAATCACATACAGGAGGTGTTAAGCACAGAGCAATCTGTGTCCCAGTACACTGACAGTAACACAGTACATCTTTTTGCATCACTGGTGAGGGTATTATTCAAAGAAGAATCTCCATCATGTGCTTTGGCAATTCCAAAAATGTTCAGATTCTCTTCATCAGTGTTAAGAGTATTCTGAAAAGGATGGGTTGAAATTTTCCTAAGGAGTCATATCTGTAATCAGGAAGATATAATCACTTACAGCACTCTAACTATACAGGAGAGGACATACACTTCCAAATTGAAATTCAAACTTCACACAGAGACAGAACTAAAATGAGAAAACAAAGCAACAAGATCCCTTCACAAAGACACAAATCTGCAGAAGCTAAGCACACAGCTGAGGAAGTAAATAAAATTGGAGGTAAAGAGCTTAAAAAACTGACAATTAAAATTAAAATGGCCAACAGAATCAATAAAGAGAAAAATAGCAGAAGAATGAAGTAATATTTAAATTGACATATGAGCTCAAAGAATATATGAAAAGCTATTGAATTAATTATAGGCAATAACACAGTATCTAAAAGATTATTTCAGTAAGTAAGAGAAGTTATGAAAAAGAACCAGGAAGAAATCCTTAATGGAAAGCATCAATAAGTTAAATTTTAAAACTACTTTGAAAATTTAGTAAGCAGACAAGGTTAACCAGAAGACAGAATATTTGTTGCCCAAAAAGGGGGAGAAGTACTAGAATAACAGAGTAAAGAAGGGGAAAAAATGAGTAATAAACAAGTCTGATCCAAGTACACATACATTTCAACATAAATCTAAAAGAATGAATTTAAATCTGTTGGCCTAATAGAAGGTGTTGAAGTAAAGGACAATAGATTAAAAATATCCAATGAAATGACAGCAGAAAATTTCCTAAAATTCAGAAAAGAGACAAGTACCTAAATGAAGGAGGTATTTAGAACCACACATAGACACAATCAGAAAAGAAACTCCTTATAACACACCACAAACAACATATCAGGATCTCAGAACAAGGAAATAGTGTTATAAGCTGTTAGCCGAGTGTCAAGCAACTTGTACTGTCAAGTCTATGAAAATAACAGCAGATTCCTCACAAGAGAATGTAAGAGCTTGGAGGAATTAAAATGAAAATTTTTAAGAACTGACAGAAACTAACTGCTAACCCAGATTAATGTATTCTACAAAGAATCTTCCAAAATCAAAGGAAAAATAAAGACCTTCCATGATAAGAAAAAACTAAACAAATTCATCTCTGCCAGCCTAGCATTGCTGGAAATGCTTAAAGAATCCATAAAACTAAAACATAAACATGACATCAGTTGAGAGACAGTGGGGAAAAAAAAGCTCAGTGAAAGAAAAGATAAAAGAATATACAATAAAACACAATCAAATACAAAAATGTCAAGACCATGTACATAACTTTTAATAATAACATTTACTGTTCATAATTGTAACTCTTTAATTAAAAGACAGGTGGGAAAACTAGATACATACACAAGGTCCAATCCAGTAGAAGAAATGATAATATAAGGATTGTAGAAATTAATGAAATTGAACTTCTAAAAAATCACACAGAATCTGCAAATCAAGGATTTGTTTCTTAGAAATGTGAAGAAAGTTGATAAACCTTTAGCAAAAGTTACCAAGAGAATGAAAAGGCCCAAATTAAGAAAATTAAAATAAAAATTTGAATCTATACAAGCCA
>PVJX010010944.1:42414-55317 GCA_004027295.1 Dolichotis patagonum | reverse complement strand
GATGATATGAACAGCTGTTTTGAAGAAAACATTATGACAGCTATTGCTGATTTAATATTATCCTTCTTAGAAGTCCTACCATGCTTTTTTTGTTCTACTACTGTTGGTTCTATCTACCACATTGTGTCTTACTGGAATTTGAATATGTGTGATAGTTCAAACAAATTTTTTTCTTTTTTATCAAAAATGAGATATTATAGTACCCATTGATCATTTTCTGTTATTCGGTTCAGAGAGCCCTGTAATTCTTTCATTATATGCATGGCTTTATACTATTGTGTTATGTTTGATATTATTGTAATTGAAACTATGCTCAACTATAGCAGAGTAAGAGATATGGTGTTAGATACTGTTGATGTCCAGTTGACTTAATGTAAAGTATTGTGTTGCCTATGTTGTCCTGTTCTGATCTGCTCTGTACTGCCCCCTTTTGTTTTATTCTCTTTTAAATTAAAAAAAAAAATAATTAAACTGCTTTCTTTCCTGCCTCCTTCTGTGGGAAGGGTTCCTGGGCTGGCAGGAGATTCTGGTTTTCTGCCTTGCCAACATGGCCTGATATTTCATCCCCACAGAGTGTTACGGGCGAGGGTGGTCTCTCTGGGGTCAATGTGACAGGCCAACTGTTCCCCGGTTCCCCAGGGACTCAGGGCAGTGAGGTCTGGGCCCTGTGGTGCTGCAGCATCTGATCTTACCCTGAACCCTAAACCCCTGCCCTGCCCCCAGCCTCGCCCCCAGCCCCATTCTGTGTTTAGCTAGCTCACGCCACTGATAAGGTTCAAGTCAGGCTTAGCTCCTGCCCTGGCATGAGGAATATGTGACCCTGTGTGCTTCTTGGGTGGGCCTGGGCTGTGAAGGCCTCACAGTGCCGAGGCTCACGGGTGTCTGCTGCCCCACAGCCCGCCCACCCACCTGGCCCAGGAACAGACTCCTTTCAGCCTGTCTGGTCAGCAGGCATGACTGGTGTGGTGTCAGTTTTCTCCCAGAAGGACAGATGTGTGTGCCCCTGCTGTCCTGCTGCCCAGGGCACAGCTCCTACATGGGCCTCTGGATCCTCAAAGGTGAGAGGGTGGCACTAGGCTGGGCCTAGACATCTGGGCATCACGTGTCCTTTGACCCCCATCCTAACCACTCTCGCCCACATGAAGCAAGTATGTGCCCTCTGAGGGAAACAGCTGCTGTTTGTTTATAGCGACTGTCACCCCCACTTTCAAATGGAAAAACTGAGGCATCAAGTGGTTAGGCAGCTTGGTCAAAGCCCAACACAGGCCAGAGTGATAGAGCTAGATTTGAACACGCGCTGAGCGTTGTGCAGAGTGATCCCAGGGTAGACCATGAGGCAAGGGCAGCAGATCTCTCTGGGAGGATGAGCCAGCCACACACAGTCCTTGCCCCAGGAGGTTTCTGTGTCCCATGCACATCCGGGGCTCCAAGTAGAGACCTAACTTAGGTGGGGATTTACTGAGGCTCAGCTCGCATGTGGACGCCCAGCTGAGCTGAGTCAGCATAGTTCTGGGTGTGAAAGACCCACCTAAGGATTGCTGCCAAAATGACATAAAATGAGAACAGGAGGGAGAAAGTGCATGCTGCTGATCTTCCATGGAAGGGTCTTACTCCAGGGGCCTCCACTGGGGTTTGCCCGTGGGGGCTGCCAGAGACTCCACGGCATCTCACCTCCCACCTGCCTCCAACCTTCAGAAGAGCAGAGGCTGCTGAGCTTCAGCTGCTGCTCTCTTAGAGACCCTCAAGTCTTCATCTTCCTCTGGGCGTCGTCTCCTGGCTCTCGGAGCACTCTCTGGCCTTCAGCGCCGGCCCCTGGGCTTTTGGATGCAGACCTTCTGTCTTCCATCTCAGAGCCTTCAGCCTTCTAATGCAGGCTCAAGGGGACACTGCTGTGGCTCCAGACCCTTGGCTGGATTCTTTGGCTTTCCAGAGCGTGGACAGGTCTCTTGCATCCTTCTGCATTTGACTTTTGGGTGAATATTATAAAATAATCCTATAAATGATGTGTCCTGTATTAAACCTATTCCCTTTCCCTTGCAAATCCTGATTACAATATCTTATCGGCACCTTCCTGACACTCCCAGCCTTTTATTTTATTTTATTTTTTTCTAGAAATGGAGGATTGTACCCAGGGGCTCTGCCACTGAACTCCATCCTCAGCCCTTTTTAATTTTTTGTTTTGAGACAAGGTCTTGGTAAATTCCCCGGGATGGTCTTGAATTCGCAGTCATGCCTCAGCCTCCCAGAGTGCCGGGATCACAGGTGTGTGTCTCTATACCTGGCTTATGGCCTCCTCTGTTTCAGTCAGCCTAGTGTGAGCTGCTCTTAGTTCAGAACCCCGAGCACAGCCACAGGCCGCTGCGTATGCAGCCTGTGATTAAAGGAGCAGCAGACCCTGGGGCAGACCCTGGGTGCAGACAGTCTCCTCTTCCCCGGGTAGCAGAGCCCAGGACCCTAACCCTAAGCCTGAATGACCACACCATAGAATCCAGTATCACACAGGGTGGGGCTGCTCCCGTCAGGCCTGGGCTACTTTTCCCTGAATCCTGGCTGGCCTGTGGCATGTCACAGTTCTGCCCTCCCTGTCTCCAACCCACAGGCCACCATGCTGAGAGAGACCAGGATAAAGTCCACCAGGACAGAGGCCCAGCCCTCAGCCTTCACCCCAGGCTGGTGCTAGGTGGGAGGCTCCCATGGACCTTATAACACCAGATAGTGGCCATAGCCAAGCTCAGGCAAGAAGAGGCAAGGGCTACCTGGTCACCCACAGCATCTTAAGAACTAAGGAGCCACTGTCATTTTGAGACAGTGAGATTTCGCACACCTCATCCAACAGCCATGAAGTAGGTCCATCAGTCTAGCCAATGTTCTAATGAAGATGAAGAGTAGCTGTGGCAAAGTTTAACAAAGATTTAATCCCAGAACTTGCGAGGATGAGGCAGGAGAATCCTCTGGGCCACACAGTGAGTTCAAAACCAGTTTAAACTACATAGCGAGGCCCTGACTTTAAAAACAAAAATTAACAAAAACTGAGGTTCTTTTCCTCATTGGTTACAAGCAATAGGGCCTCTCTGATTGCTGACTGCTCACAGACACCCCAAGCCCAGGGACAAAGAGCCTGGTCCTCATGGAGAAAGTATCTGCTGGACCGAGCACGTTGTTTTCAAAAACCAGTGACACAGAAAACCAGCGCCATGGGCCTAGGAAAAGGCCCAGGAGTCAACTGCAGGTCAGCCCAGCAGAGGATCTTTTTTTTTTTTTTTTTTTTTTTCAGCAGAGAATCTTTATCCCTGACCTCTGTGGGCTTCAGGCCCCATCCAGGGGTCACCTCCTCAGGAAGCCACCTCTGACTCCTGTCTATCAAGGTCTCTCCTGGAGCACACTCAGGTCACCATGGCTTCCTTTGAAGCTGCAGGGCCCTGACTGTGTTTATCACCTCTGTCCTGGCACATCAAAACCAACTCAAACAACTGAAATTCTAAATAAAACTCTCACTGGCCTCTCTTCCCACCACCCCACACCCCCAAGGCCTACTCTCCACCCCAGCTGCTCCCTCCTTTTTCTTCCTGACAACCCCTGCTCCCCACCCTCCCGGTCTCTACCACTCCCAGTATCTCTAGCAGCCTTCAACCTTTCCTCCACCACCAAACCTCAGCATCATCCCTCATGATGTGCCACTGACACCAAAGGCACACAGCCCCAAAATAGAACCTTATCTCTGCTCCCACCTCTCTGCAACACCCCCGCCCCCGCCCTGGAACCCTGGACTTCCTCTGCCTTTCCCCACCCCCAGATTCCATTGCCAGGCAGCACCCTGAGAGTCCTGGGCTGCTCATCAGAAACACCCTCCTCCCCCACAGCCTGCTGCACTCCTGTGGGTGTCAGGGATCTGGCACAGCTGCCCCCAAAGACACAAAGCCTTCAAGGCAGAGATCAACCCAGGAGTTAAGCACATGTCAAAGCTTGGGTGCAGGGACCTGGCCACACAGCCCTGGAAAGTTGTGGATTCCAGTGTTGCAGTGTTGAAATTCTGCTTTTGTCTTTTCACTTATTTTTCTCCAGCTCCCACTTTCAGGTGAGCAGCAAAGTCTAGAGGTAGCTGGATTTGGACAGATCTCTATTTTTTTTTTTTTTTTTTTTTGATACCGGGGATTGAACTCACAATTTTGCACTTGCCAGGCAGGTGCTTAAGCCACTGAGCTAAATCCCCAGCCCGTGATAGTTGTTTTTTATTTTTTTAACTTTAGACAGGGTCTTGCTCTACCACTAAGCTGCTCAGGCCTTGAACTTGAAAAATTATAACTCCCAACTTGTTACATGTGAGGTTTGTGTTCTCCAAAGCTGAAGAATAAATTCTAAGGAACAACGGAAGTTAACAGAAAACTTTATTGAGAAAGAGACAGCTCTTGAGAGACAGGAGGGGGCCTGAAAATCGACTGCCAACGAGCCCGCTTCTCAAAGCAAGTTTTATAGAGCAAAATCACACAGTGGGTACAATGAGGGACAAAACTATGATCAACCAAGAAGATCACAGGTATAGCTAAATCTGGTCCATCAACAGATGAGTGGATAAAGAAAATGTGGTATTTACACACAATGGAGTACTAGTCTGCCATAGTAAAGGTAAATGGGCAATTTTAACAGCTGGTATTCATGGAACTCTGCTTTGTAATCACCAAATGGGATTTATTCTTGAAATGCAAAAATAATCCGACATAACAAAAATTTTAAAAACTGTAATACATGGGTCTGGGGATGTAGCTCAGTGGTATAGTACCTGTGTGGCAAGTGCAAGGTCCTGAGCTGAATTCCTGATACAAAAACAAAAAACAAAAAAACTTGTAATACACTATCTGAACAAAAGGGAAAAAAAGATCATTTCAATTTATGCATGATAAAATGTCACAAAAATACTTTTGTCGCGCTTAAAAACTGGGAAGAAAACCTAATGAGTAGAAGGTGCCATAATAAAGTCTATAAATGATGAACCCACAGCAAACATGTCAATGCTGAAAAACTGAAAGCTTTCCTTTAAGATCAGGAATAAGAGAGAGATGCCACTTTCACCACATCCATTCAACACAGCCTTGGAAGTCACCGCCAGAGTAATGAGGCAGAAAAAGAAATGAAACGTACCCTACCCACGTACAAGGGAAGAAGTAAAGCATCTGTTCGCACAGCACATGTACATCGTTACCGCTGAAGGCCCACACAGTATAGTATTGCCGGCAGAACCACGCCGAGCTGCCTTTGTGTGAATCCCAGCTTTTGCTCACTGGCTGTGTGACCTCTCTTGGCCTGTTTCCTCCTCTGTAAATGGAAGAATAACAGCTACTGCTTCGAGGCTTGAGAAGTGGATGAAGAAATGTGTCAAAAAAGCAGAACTCTGGCAAGTCCACTGCAAGAGCTTTTAGAGCCCTATGCACGCCTCCTGGAGCAGACCAGGATTTAGGAAACAGATGCACCAAGTAAAGGAAGCCAGAAAAAGAACCACCGAGCCAGTGGGAGTGGGAAGCAAGCGTCTGAGAAAAGCCTTTCCGCTTTTCCGGTTGGAAATGCTACGAATCAGTGAGGGAAAGGAACTTAAATGCCGAGTTTGAATGCCGGGGCTTTCCGCTTTTCGGGTTGGAAATGCTACGAATCAGTGAGGGGAAGGAGTTTGAATGCGGGGGCCAGCGGCACAAGAGCGCTCCGCCCGGCCGTCCTCAGTACAGCAACGCTCCCTTTGGGGTTTGCAGTCCTGGGCCTCTCCTTTACTCGCGCTCGGGGGCAACAGAGGCTGACATGGCCAGATACCTCCCCGTCCGGCCTGACTGTCCAAGCAGCCACGAACAGCCTTTCCCGTTACCCGCAACACCAGAGCCGCCAGCGACGCGCCCACGCGCTTTTTTTTGGCGCGTACGCATGCGCACGGGTACTGCTGCGCCGACCCCGCCCTGCGTTGCCGGGGGAACCGGGGGGCGTAGCTCCGTGTCCGGGGCGACTGGGCGCGCTGAGATCGGGATGCGGCGCGCAGTGATTGACAGAGTGGAGAGGGCGACGATTGGCGGAATGAGACGAGGTAGGGCGGGAGCGCGGAGATTGGCGGGAGGCGGTGATGGGCGGTCTGAGCGCGCGGGGATTGGCGGGATGCGGCGCGGTGAGTGAGGTCCTGGCGAGCGGGCTGGGCTGGGGCTGCTGGCCGGTGTTGGGGGCCCAGGGCCGCCGGCTCCGGTCTCGAGGCGCGTTCCGCTTGGCCGCGTGGGCCCGAGGTTTAGGGGTCTGGTCGTGGGTGGAGCCGACGCCCGCCGCGTGTTGCGGAACACCCTTGGGGCTCTTCCAGCACCTTGCGAGTTTGGCCCTATGGGCGAAGGCAGAGCCCGCGTCCCCGACCGGGGCTGCCCGGTAGAGACAGGGCCCGAGCAAGCTTTCAGGAGTTTCACATAACTGGACCAGAAAAAGTATAAAGGAGTCATTTCAGTTCTATGAAGAACTTACTGAGATAGTCTACTATTTCCAAGTCCTGCGTCCTGAAGGTGCAGGTTTTTAGACTTCGTAAGGCGGTCCTTGGTACAGGAGTAAAGCAGAATCGCAGCCCTGAAGCTTACGATCTAGTTGAAGGAGGCAGACAAATTTAAAATACAGTTTGTTAGAAGGCAAGTGCTGTAAACAAGTATCAGTTGGAAACGCACTGGTTCGGGGCAGGACGGGGGGCATCGTAGCTGTAAACCAGGTGGGGCCGAGGTGAGCTCTGAGACAGTGCTGGAGAAGAGCCAGGGAGCTGAGAGGATCGATGTGGGAGAGCAGTCAGCAGGAGTGCCCAGGCTGCGGCTGTGGGAGGCATGGTGTCCTATCCGAGAGGGTCAGGGATCCCATTTGGGGTGGGCTAAATTTGAGACCCTAATTGTTGTCTGAGTGGAAGTTGGAAGCAGGTAGTGGACACCTGAGTTTGGAACTTGGAGAATGCTCCAAGTGGGACAAACCCTCCCAGCTTTCCTCTTCCTTTCTGGGTTAGGCTTCTGGCGTTCCAGGGGCCACTGCGTCCGTTACTCTTCTTTCCGGGTGCCCTTTGGGTGTGATGCCGTCATTTGCCTGAGACACCGGGAGAGCTACTGCCTTGGCTTTGGATGGGGTGGCAGGGATTCATTTGTGTCTTTCCAGGGATCCTGCCCGGCCCTGGCACAGCTGTCTGGATAGTGGGCTAAGGGTGCAGCTATGTTTTCTGAGCAGGCCGCCCAGCGGGCCCACACTCTTCTGTCACCACCATCGGCCAGCAATGCCACCTTCGCTCGGGTGCCTGTGGCGACTTACACCAACTCCTCACAGCCCTTCCGCCTGGGGGAGCGCAGCTTTAACCGGCAGTACGCCCACATCTATGCCACCCGCCTCATCCAGATGAGGCCCTTCCTGGTGAGCCGGGCCCTGCAGCAATGGGGTGAGTGGGTTTGGGGTGTGCTTCCTCCATCAGCCCAGAACTGAGAACTGTCCTCTACCCCATTTCCCAGTTATCTTAGGAAAATTAGCCTTTTTATCCCCCAATTTCATCGTAAGGTAATAATGAAAATTAAATAACCTGAGGGTTTAAGGTTAGGTTCAATTCAGAGGCTGCTCTAAGTTCTAGCAGTGATGGTGAGTATTGCATTGAGGGAGGAAAATGTTTGTCCTGTCCTTGGTACAAATCAAGCAACTTTGCCCACACTGTCCCTAGAGAGCCCCCAGCATGACAGGCTTAGCACTAGAACCCATGTTGCAGTCTTGAGGGGTCCCTCTGTTACTAGTGTCTGCTTTTCCTCCTGACCTGTGTTTAGTGGCTCTCTAGCACTCACACTCATGCACTGGTGCTGTCTCTCTTTCTCTTTTCTCATCAAGTCATCAAGTGGACTGTTCCCTCCATTGCTTTTTTTTTTTTTTTTTTTTGGTACAGGAGATTGAATGGGCAAGCACTTGAACTGCTAAGCTAAATCCCTGGCCCCATCTTTCCCCCCATTTCTTCCTTTTATTGCTCTTGCAACTACATTGCTCTGGATAGTGAAGCAGAACACCCCTACACACATACCTTTAACTTTTGGGTGAAGTTGAATTATCTCATTCTTAAGATATACGAGAGAGTGGCTTTCCATGTAGTTTGCAGATTCATTTTTCATTATGTTTTTAAATGGAGGCTTTTGTAGGTGAGACTCTTACTCACTGTCCCCAGCACCAGGCCTGGAAGCCACTGAGCCAACTATGTCTTGGCAGCAGGAGAACAGTGGCTACCAGAATGACCAAATCATCAGGGTGTTTCCATTCATTACCTCAGGCAAAAGTTCGGTTTACCTCTCCTCCACCTCCCAAGAAGCTTTCCCTCACTTTACTTTCAGCCTTTGTGGGTACCTTCTGTGGATTTAACTACTGCTTGGGCTCAGTGTTAGTCTGCCCCACTCCCTTTTGTTTTATGGTTTTTTTGAGACAAGATCTCACTGTAGGTCAGCCTGGCCTTGAAGTCACTGTGTAGCCCAGGCTGACCTCAAACCTGTAGTGATCCTCCTGCTTCACCCTCCAGAGTGCTGGGATTACATGCGTGTGGCACAGTATCCAGCCAGTCCCACCTTTTAAAGACTTCATGGAAACTAGATTCTCTTTCAGTGACCATAGCTGCTAACACAGCTCCCCAGTGGGCAAGAACGGTCCTTTGTGTCTGCTTTCATTGTCTGTGCCTGTGCTGTGCCCAGTGCTCAAAGGCCATGCATTTGGATCCCTTCTCTTACTTCCGCAATGTGATAATGTCTACTCTTAGGGTGCTGTCAGATTTGGCTAAAGTGTGTTTATGGAATTTACCAGTCAGGGCATGTGTGAGTCCATTTTCTGTTACAGTAGTAAAGCTCCTGAGGCTGGAGACTTCCTGCTTGTAGAATAGAGGCTTATGTAGCTCAGTTCTGGCTTCAGCTTCACAGGTGGGGACTTCATGACAAATGACAAGAACATGTGCAAGAAGGAGAGATCACGTCACCAAACAGGAAGCCAGGGAGCAGTCCGGGGGCTGCACTTACTGTCCTAGCAGAGCTCCAGTAACTCCCTCCAAGGCAGCTCCCCCAGAAAACGCAGGACCTCCCTCAAGGTCCCCCATCTCATGTCACCACACATGAACCCGGGGGGTACGGGAGACAGACTGCATCCAAACCGCTGCTGAGAGCCACAGACGGGAGTCTTCACAGATGAAGCATTTGGTGGGAGCAAGGGTGGAGTGGAGGAATTCAGACTAAGGAAGGTGTGATCCTGGGAGGGGAGGGCTGTGGCCACCTCTTTCCACAGGAAGCTGCTGTCCTGTAGCCAGAAGTGAGGAAGTGCTCTGTGTCGGTTCCCTCCGGCTGCTGTAATAAAGACCTGTAAACTGGGTGACTCAGGACAACAGACAGCATGTCCCCTCACAGTTCTAGGGCACAGTTCTGAAGTCGGTGTCAGGAAGGCCGGTTCCTAAGGCTCTGGGGGAGGATTCTTCCTGCCTCCTCTGCCGCGGGTGACTCTGCACATTCCCAGTTGTGGCCACAGCACATACTCTGCCCTGTCTTCACACAGCCTCACCCTTGCAGGCCTGTCCCTTGCTTGTGGGGGACCCTGCTCATTTAATGTTTGCCCTCCCATGAGGCCCTGGAAGTGGCCCCAGGTGCAGCGCTGGGCGCGTCTCCATGTGTGCTCTGAGTCCGTGCCCCCACCCCCTCTCCCGTGCCCAGGCAGCGGCGTCCCAGTGAGGAAGCTGTGTGAGCTGCAGCCCGGGGAGAAGTGCTGTGTGGTGGGCACACTGTTCAAGGCCATGCTGCTGCAACCCTCCATCCTGCGGGAGATCAGCGAGGAGGTGAGGCTTGTCGCCTGGGAAGGCCATGTGGGCCCCAGCCGGTGGAGATGGGCAGGAGGAACAGAAGCTGCGGGGCCATTGCTGACAGCTGAGCCTGGCAGCCTTGCCCAAGGCCACCTCCCTTCTCTGCCTTCCAGCACAATCTGCTCCCCCAGCCCCCGAGGAGCAAGTATATCCACCCGGACGACGAGCTGGTCCTGGAAGATGAACTGCAGCGCATCAAGCTGAAAGGTGCCATTGACGTCTCAAGGCTGGTCACAGGTGGGAGCAGCCCCGTGGGGGTGTATTGGGTGTGATGGAATGGAGGGGGTTGAGAACCCCAAGGGGACGGTAGGAGCTAGGCTGTGAGTGAGGCTGGCACACTCAAGTTTGTGCGGTCGAGTGTGGGTTTGGGCAGTAGATGTCACTGATGGGAAAATGTGTTGCCCTGGCTCACCCAGAGACAGTCCTGAGTGAGACTTTACCGGTGTGGCCGAGGGGACTGGGAGGAAGTGGGAACACCTGGCTGCCCCCTGGGCCCGACCCCACCACCTTGCAGGAACAGTGCTGGCCGTGTGTGGCTCTGTGCAAGACGACGGGAAGTTCCTGGTGGAGGACCACTGCTTTGCTGACCTTGGCCCGCAGGAGCCCGCACCCTGCCTTGACACAGATAGGTGAGGGGCCCACAAGGGACCTGGTTGCCTAGGGGATGGGGGACCTCCCTCAGTGCCTCACGGGAGCTGCTGCTACTTGCAGGTTTGTACTGCTGGTGTCTGGGCTGGGCCTGGGTGGAGGCGGTGGTGAGAGCCTGTTGGGCACCCAGCTGCTGGTGGACGTGGTGACGGGGCAGCTGGGGGACGAAGGAGAGCAGTGCAGCGCTGCCCATGTGTCCCGCGTCATCCTGGCTGGCAACCTCCTCAGTCCCAGCACCCAAAGCAGAGACTCCATCAACAAGGTAGCGTCAGCCGCACCCTCGCGCCTGTGCCTGGGGCTGTGGGACTACTGTGCTTCAGTCTCCTCACAGCTGGGGACTCTGACGCCTCTGCGCTTCAACTCGCAGGCCAAGTACCTCACCAAGAAGACCCAGGCAGCCAGTGTAGAGGCGGTCAAGATGCTGGATGAGATCCTCCTGCAGCTGAGTGTGAGCAGCGGGGGCTGGCGGGGTGGGGAGACCCTCAGGCTGCAGAGCTGCCCTGCGAGTCCTCCCGGCCCTGTGCCCTCCAGGCCTCAGTACCCGTGGATGTGATGCCAGGCGAATTCGACCCGACCAACTACACGCTTCCCCAGCAGCCCCTGCACCCGTGCATGCTCCCCTTGGCTACCGCCTATTCCACCCTACAGCTGGTCACCAACCCCTACCAAGCCACCATCGACGGGGTCAGGTAGCCGCCGGTGTGAGGTGGGGGTGAGAGTGGGGGTGCCACAGGGTCCCAGGGAGCCCAGGCTGCCTGCTGTAGGTGAGTAGCAATGGTGACCTTCAGGTCAGGGGTCAGGGGTCAGCAGAGCCTTGCCTTGCAGATTTCTGGGGACATCGGGACAGAATGTGAGTGACATTTTCCGATACAGCAGCATGGAAGACCATCTAGAGATCCTAGAGTGGACCCTGCGGGTCCGTCACATCAGCCCCACAGCCCCTGACACCCTAGGTAACGGCTGGGTCACACTGGTGGACAAGGGCCGGGTAGGGGTTTGAGGAGCAGCTGTTGTGGAAGCCGCCTGGAGTCTTACTCCCTCTGTGGCCAGGGCCTGCTTGGGCTGAAGACCACGGAGTGAATGCACACTCCCAGTGTCACCAGTCTGCCTCCTGGGTCATGGGGCAGCCTGACACTGTCACAGTGGGGGCAGCTGCTAGCAGTGGCCAGAGGGGAGGGAGCTGCGCTGCATCTGCGCAGGGCCCTGTGGCGGGATCTGCTCAGCACTGCCCCTTCTCCAGGCTGCTACCCCTTCTACAAGACCGACCCGTTCATCTGCCTCGAGTGCCCGCACGTCTACTTCTGTGGCAACACCCCCAGCTTCGGCTCCAAGGTCATCAGAGGTGAGTTTGGCTTGGGGGACCCAGGCCTGAGGGGTGAGGGCTATCTGCTCTCACCTGGGGACAAGGCCCCTGTAGGACACACAGCCTGGGGTCTGCCTGGTGGCCTTTGTGTTATTGTGGGGGCCAAGATGGCTCTGAGCTACGTGCCTCCGCCATCCTTCTATCTTGTCTCCTGCTTACTTCCGGGGGCTTGGCTATGAGGCTGCCCAGAACCTAAAGTCACTCTCTTTGGCTGCTTCCCAGGCCCTGAGGACCAGACAGTGCTGCTGGTGGCCATTCCTGACTTCAGTGCCACGCAGACCGCCTGCCTGGTGAACCTGCGCAGCCTGGCCTGCCAGCCCATCAGCTTTGCAGGCTTTGGGGCAGAGGACGACGAGCTGGAAGCCCTGGGGCTGGGCCCCTGATGCTTGCCCAGAAGTAGGAGCCTTGTAAATAAAGCCCAAGTGTCTGAGCCCTTGGCCTGCTTGGAAGGTGACCACAACAGCAAGAGCCCAGGGCTGCAAGCACCTTGTGTCCAAGTGCTCAGAGGAGCTGCTGGTCAGTGTTGTGAGCTGGTTTTATTGGTGTGACGTTGGCCTCCCTCACCTGCCCCTCAAGGCAGAGCAGGGGCCTCCATGCACTCTGGCCTGTAGGTCCCTGTTGCCTTTGTGCCCTGTGGGAGGGCCTCCAGCGCTAATGCTGTGTGCGTAGCGGTGCAGGCTTGGGGCTGCCCGGGCCGTGCCAGCCCTGCTCTCAGAAGTCCCCGAAGTTCACCGTGTAGGTCTCCACTGTCGTGAAGGGGAAGTCGAGGCCAGCGGTTTCCTCCTCTTCCTCCTCCATTTCCTCCACGGGCTCTACCTCAATCCCATAGTCAGTCGCAATCTCTGTCACCATCTCTGTGTAGGTCTCGGTCTCTAACTCCTCCCAGCCCTCTGTGATATGGGGTAGGTAGTCCTGGGGTCCTTGTGTGGGGCCTGGGGTAAGGACAGGGACAGAGGTGGGGGCAGTGGTGGGGGCAGCGGTGGGGGTAGGGGTCGTGGTGGGGGCCGAAGTGGCGTTGAGGCGCCGTAGCCGCATCTGTTCCCGCAGCCGCAGCCGC